>JAEQBH010008043.1:0-81379 GCA_016808115.1 Tetrastigma voinierianum | reverse complement strand
AGATACACTACTATCCATTAGTTACTATTTACGAGCCATTGGAGGTGGGTTAAGGGGTTATATTTTCACTGGCAAATGCATCCTCATTGTCAAATACTTGATAATCTTTTAAGGTTTAATGGATGCTTATTATTAGATCCTTGCGAGATTCGTCAGTTGCCACTACGAATTATTGTAGGATGGGTCAAGGTGATATATTTCTTGTAGGAACCATAAATGCTAAATAAATGCTCTATCAAAAGGAAAGAATTATTAGGGTTTACTTTTAAGTTAAATGATGATCGGGTTTGGGAATTGACTATAGGTCATCCTCCACAGCAGCGAGAAATGAACCCAGGACCTCTTTATAACCACATCAACCCAAACCTAACTGACCCAACACTTGAAGGATTTCTTTTACTTTATTTTTAGTTTATTTAAGTTTTCATTTTCAATTTTCACAACATCAACTCCACACACTTTTACACAATCTAAATCCAAAACAAATTCACCATTTTGAGCTTAACGTTAAATCATTTGTGAAAACTCATCCACAGTGTTCGATCCTAGGTCGCTATCTTGCCCGGTAGTTGCGCTACGGCAGTAGGGTAGACCCCAGGTTATAAATTTTGTTGATTCATAACACTATTGTGGCACGAATCAAAAAACCCATCCGAGTTCGACTGGCCGTATCTTTGCGGTAACTTTGTTAAGGTAGTAGGAGGGAATTTGGGTTATAAATTTTGATTCAGGAACACCCTCTTTGTGGCATGAATCACACAGCAGCCATCCCAAGGGCCCCACCTCGTGTGGGCCCCGGACTTGAAACTGGCGGAATGTCAGTCGAACGCAAAGAGCCTAAATTCTCCACACGTTCGAAATTTAATGACTTTTCCCCGGATCTGTCTCCTTCTTTTATTATCTGGCGTCCCATCTTCCATTGCGGCCCCATTACAGGCAATTCAGATTGCGATGCATGGAAGTGCACGGTGAAACATATTGGAATTTACCATCTTTTTCCTACGACCAGACTCAAAGATTCCATGAAACTATCTTGTGGTACTCCCTGGAGCCTTTTATGACCCGTGCCGGTTTTTCTACCCCTAGGTGGTCATTGAGTTATACCATACTATGACATCCAGGCAAGTCCCCCATCCTACTACCATCCACTTCTCCATTAATGGTCGTGAGGGCACACTTCGGGCCGTCAACATTGTAGCTGCATTCAACTTCCCAATAGTCCTAGCCAACTCGGTTAACTACAGACTATGGCCCCACCCCTTGCCTTGGGAGATGGTTCGCCTATTATCCAGAGAACGCCACAACGAGAGGATCTATCCTTTCTGACACGACTCAGGGTATGCTCCTTATCGACCATATCTTTGCGGTCAACCTTTTCCCCACTCCAACATATCGGTATAGAGAGAGACTGATACGGAAGCTCTATATGCGCATGTGCGAGGTTTTTGTTCAACCTTACTAAGCTTTTCTTGACACTCCTTGTTCCACTTTGAGGACAAGGTCCGGCCCATGAGGGCGACCTAAGTGAAAGTCATACCTCCCTGTGCAGGTATGCGGGTGTTAGAGCATATGGGTTTTCCTGCTGAGCCCCGATTGGAGCGCCGCCGAGATTGTGAGGCCATTCTTACTGTTGACAGGTGGCAGCTGCTGCCCCGTGCTCAGCACCTCCCACCTCAAGACATAGCTGATTCGTGCCACGGTAGGGTGATTCGGAATCAACAATATTTGTATACTTAGTTCCTCCCTGCTGCCAGGTAGTCGAAGCTGCTGCGACATAGCGATCTAGGGTCGAACACGAGGATGGGTTTCATCCTATGAATGGTTGAATCAGTGTTTGAACATATGGTGAGGCTTTGTTTGGATTTATGGATTTGGTTCAGGTGGGGTTGTTTGTTTCGCGGCTTCTTGTAATGGCTTAAGTTAAGTGTGAAATGGTAACCTTGAAGGTTTAGGTTACTAGCTTGATAACATGGGGCGATGAAGTGTCCTCGAGTTATTTCCTCGCATTATGGCAAGTGATATATAGTCAAAGCCAAAACCGGATCTTTGTTTAGCTAGAAAACCTAACCCTAGAACCACTCCCATTTGAGTCGACATAGGTATTATGCATTCAAAGTCCCATTCAGTTTAAAACCCTAGCACTCAACCTCATTTCAATGGCTCATAAATGACATCTAAAGGATATCAGTGCATCTAGCATTAAGCATGCTAAACCACTAAGCATAGCGAGTATTGACGAGGGAATGACATTAAGCATTAAACCCCTAGTTGGAAGAGTGGGAACCATAAATGCCATACTGTAACAATCAAAGCATGAGAGGACAGCCCTGCGGCGGCCCCGAGCCCGAAGCTAGCAACCCTCCTCTTGGTATGAGGGCAGCGAGCATCCACGAGTTTGTGCGTCCTCGAGGAAGTGTTTGGCTGCTTAGAAGAAAGAGGAGAGAGAAGAAACAAAGCAAACCCCAAAAAATGAAAGGCTGCGGAAACTTTATAAAATGAAAAAGTTGCTTGGGTTACAGTTAAGGGGTTTATATAGTACAACCCAAAGTGTGAAAATACACAAATACCTAAACTATGAAATTATCTGAGGAATGAAAATGGTAATACATCGAAAATGTGGTCGTTTGGGATCAAAATATACAAAAATCACCGGACGACAATTTAGAAGCTATGCGGAATTTCGCTAGCATGGCGAAAATTTATTAGCCTAAGCGGCCAATGCATGCGAATTCTACGAGAGATAGCGAAATTGAAATTTCGCTATCAGCAGTGAAACTAGTTGCTTCAGCTAACTAGCGAGTATTGTTGTGAATAGAAATTGCAGAGTGCTAAGCTAGGGTGATGTTTTTCGGCTAGTTGGCAAGGTGCTGGCTGCCTAGCGAAATTCCCCCAACTAAGCTAAGGATTGCCAGGAATTTCCCCGATTTCGGCTATGATTCTTGAGGAATTTTAAGCATTCTCAGTAAATTTTAGCAATCTTAGCGAAAATTTCAAAATTCTCTTTCTCTTCTTTGCTCACTGCATCCATTTTGCATTTCTTGTTCATCACTTTTCCTTCAATTCTTCATTGAATCTTGATATTTCAATCGCGCAGGTGTTATCATCCAGAGTTATATATTCAACTTAATAAGGCAGCTTGTTTATTTGAAGTTCTCCAACACAAACCTTATCAAAACAACTTCAGCAAATAAATACCAAGTGGACATCATGATAAATTGACTTAGTGATATGATTAGTGCTTAAAAAGCACCCAAAACCTATCTTGAATAGGTTCAAAAATAGCACTTACGGGCACTAATCACTAGCCGACACGTTGCTATTCCCTTAGCAATGCTAAAACAAAAGAGTATCATATCTGGTGCTTTCAAAAAGTATATATAGTTCAAAAAGTGTATGAGAAAGGCATTACCTTTAAGAGAGAATGAAACAATTTCTAGCCTGTTAGAAAAACCGACATGAAGCGAAATTACATATACTTTTTTTTAAAGAAAAAAAAAAAAAAGCGTTAAAGAAAGGACTGAGTTCTTGATTGAAAGCATTGGATCAGGAAATCAACTGATTTGCAAGAATCTAATGGTTCCTAATGTGACCAGGTTAAACAAATAAATTCTGCGAGAATTATTCACCTGACACTAGCTACTTGGCATGGCCTTAAAGCGTTGAACAGCCTAGTAGAGTTAGTTTGCCCATATCTCTGTATCCATGTTTGCTATGTAGGATTTAAATGCTAAAAGCTTCGACTTCACGAAAGTCCGTGTACTGGATCTCATAAGATGAGCTCAACCCAGATTAAGGTTTAGGGCATCGGCAAGGATCACTTGACCCGCAATTTCACGAGGCTTCACCCGGACTCACAGGTGGCCGAGTGGCACTACAATATGCTAAACTCTACCCATTCACCCGTGTAGTGAACAAGTGGTGACTCTGACCAATTAGATTTAGGGCATCGGGCTTTTTAAAGGCTTTAATACCCACGGACCGTGTGTTCGAGACTGGCCAGAATGACTTTCTTTTTCTTCTTTTCTTTTTCTTTGTGCTTTTTCTTTTCCTTTTTGGAAGACTACATTGGAGGGATAGCTATATATCAAGATTAACACAAACCTGTAGATTAGATCATGGGTCCAGGCAGGCTTTGCAAAGTGAAAATTATACAGTCTGACTAATGAGTATGATCAAGTTGTGCGGTGTGTGGAATTAACCTCGAGGGAAATGTTAAAGGTTGAATAGGTTGAAACTTCAATTGACCCGAAAACTGAATCATGCATGGGGTGCTCTAACATTAAAGGGTAATATACGGGGTTTCAATTTTTTCAATTAGAGCAATTCAATTGTTCGATTAAAAGCAATTCGGTATTTCAGTGAGGGCAAAAGTGAATTTAAACTTGATTGAGAGGCACAAGTGAAGAAAAGATACGTAGTATTTGTAAATAACAACATGGCTTTGAATATAACTTAAAATGGCACAATACATGTTTAATATATATAGCTAGACATACAGAAGTATCATTTACTTTTTGCTATTGGCTAATACTGAATCTAAACAAAATTAGTAGGCGTTGATAAAGGCTGAAAACTATACATAAGCCTCAACAGAGAATTTCGTAGCTCTAACTTTTCCTCCACAGTCAAAATATAGCCATGTCATAGGGATAGGAAAGCTAGAGACAAGAGTGTGACCACCTCAATTCTGTGGTGGTGGTGGATCGCTCAGTGCTGTGGCTGGTACGCTGGCATGTTAAGGGGCTGGCTGGCTGGCTGTTGAGTTCGTCTCGATGGCTTGAGGAACATGCGAGGAGGCAGGGTGATATATCTGTGGGCATGGTATGACACTTGCTTCTGAAGGCTAGGTCAATCTACGGTCCATGAAACGTGTAGAAGCCAGTGAGCAGACGACATCCATGACACTGCCCCAGCTCCGCGGCCGACATGAGGAGCGTGCTTTCAGGTGATGTGATGTATATGATGGCCGGGAGTGTCGGCGCATTGGGTGGTGGAGGAGGAGATGGAGGAGATATATCACGGCCTTGGACTCCTCTCCCGTCTGACCTCGGGGAATCTCTCCTGCGGGAGTCCTACGCCTCCCTCATCGGGCACCTCCTCCCGGTCAGCTAACGGAGGAGAAAATCGGCATCACCATAGCTCGCTCCATAGGCGGACCCAGGCGTCCCCGGTCCTCCCTGCCGATCAGGGCTCACTTTGGAAATCAGTGCTCAGGGACTGGCTTCGGCGGTCGTGAGAGCATCAACAGGGTATACTCGGCTCGAGCCAGGCCCTTGCGGTGGACCTTGTCTTCAAAATGTAGCAGGGAGGTCATCACCTGACTTCAGAGGGAGCGGGCAGAATCCCTCGAGATCAGGTCTGAGCCTGAGAATCCCAGGCCATTTGGACGTAGTCTTTGTAGCGGGGAAGAGAGGCGGTCACGGCCGGATGATCAATGAGAAGCATCGAGGCGGGGGGCTGCCGCGAGAAGAGTGCGGTCTGCGTGGTGTCTCAGCGAGAATGCGGACCATCTCCACGTATTTGTCGGTTGGGGCCAATCTTGATAACCTCGAAAATTGGCTACCTTATCTACGAGCCCGGTCTTCTTTGAAAATGTTGCCGCTCACGAGAACTCTGGTCGATCATCGTGCGAGAGAGAAAGCGAGCTCCAGCGGACTCGGCGCTCCCCGGGAGGTCATAGAATGATAGAACTGAATCACCACCCGGGGATAGTAGAACTGTCGCGGCGTCGTAGAGAGGCGGTGGAGGGAATCTTGCTCGATCGGTCGCATGGAATCCACTGAGCAGGGGATCGGGTCGTCTTAGGCACGATCGTAGTATGACTCTCGGTGAAAGTCTCGGCTCATGAATCGGCGTTCCGATATCGGGGTCAGTAAATGGTCGTCGATCCTCGAAGCGGCGAAAGATGGGGCAATGAGCTCGCCTCTGGCTGGCGGCGGGGGCGTGAAGGGCGGAATGCGGGCGATGACTCCGGTCAGAATGCGGGGCCGACACAGGCGGGGCCCTCTAGATCTCCTACGAGACGGTGAGAAGGGCCGGGGGTCCCATCCCGGGTGCAGGTACCTCCTGAATCCCTGAGGCTCCTCGGGGTGGCTTCGAGGACGCTCTGGGCTGGAGGCGGAGCTGAGACTGCCTCTGCTCGAAGTCTTGAACGACCTTAGGAGCTGGGCGGAGACCCACCTCGGTGCGAACCATCAACGTAGTGGGAGAAGGACAGGGCGAGGCGGTCGGTGTGCATAGAAACGAGGCCGGACGGGGCTCGGCTAAGCCACGGTGGGGGCCTGGGTAGGCGGGGCGCGGGCGGGTGGGAGGCACGACCAGAGGCGAGGCACGGGCGTGGGCCGGGCTCGTGTCTTGTGGCGGGAGCTGGGGCGGGTCGAGGGGCACGGTCGGCCGCCGGCCGGGGAACCCAGGGAGGCACGGCGTGGGGCTGAATAAATTTGGAGCTAAAAGGAACCTGCTATGAAGAGCAGTCTTTGAGCCGGGAACGCGGACATCTTGGCGTCAGGTAGGGGCGGCGTGGTGCGGCGGCGGCGGCCGAATGGTGGCGGCAGCGAGCTAGGGAGGCGGGAGCGAGCTCTAAGGGAGGCGCGGCTACTAGGGCTCAAGGCTCGGCTGGCTGGAGGAATGAAATGGGTGAAACTCCACTGCTTTGCTTTTTATGGGGCCGTTGGGCGTGACGACCAACTGAGACGGGTTCGCTATAGTAGCCGAAATACGTATATCACAAATTGAATTTTCGACATTAAAAATATAATTAATACTAAAAATAAAAATTATTATATTAAAATATATCCAAAAATTAAAAATTAAATAAAATTACTTAAAAGGAAAAGTTACTTAAAAATAGAAAGCGTTGAAAATTCTCTAACTTAAAACAAAAAGCAAAAAAACACGAGAGCTGGTGGTTTCATTTGACACCAAATCAGCTCAACTTTACCAACTCCATTCATGGGGGGTCAAAGAGGAGGAGCTCCTCAACCCCGGCAGTGGCCTGAGCTATAGCTTTGATGTTTGATTTCCCATTATTGATTTTTATATTCGCGGTTGATTTTGGGCTGACGATTTCTGCGGGTAGTGCCTGATGGCAACTCCCAAGCAATTACTTCATCTGGTTGCTTGATTCTTCAATTATGGACATTTGGCTTTACGCTTCGATGGCCCGAGCATACTTCGCCGGTCCTCGATTTTTCATTTTCCGGTGCTTGTTATTCAAGTGAAAAATATTCCGGCTCGATGTCGTGTTGCGAATGTTATTTACATGACTCCATTTCGAAATTGATAATTGCATTGGCGGTGGCGAATGGTCTTCGGGGATAATCGGCACATGATTGAATTTATTTGCTGTGGCACCGGTATCAAGCACTACAAGTCTCTTGGATAGTAGAATTTGTCTACCTTTACCCGACATCCTCAACTATTCCGCGAATCTTCTGCAGATCGATCGGCCCGATGAAAGAGTGATGTTGGTAGGTTTAAGCTATCGAAACCTAGCGCTTATACTGCGGTATGGCGTAGGTTCCTGCCAGCTAAATCTAGCAGTGCTTTGTCGATGGAAGTCCCACCAATGTTGACTGAAATTGTGGGAGATCCTGGATCCTTGTATTTGACTGGGTTCTTGCTTTGGATTATGGCACTCACTTGCTCGGTTAGGAATGCCTTTTTCTCAATGCCCAATCCCTTTTTGATTGTACAAAGATCTTTCAAAAACTTTGCATAGGCAGGGACTTGTTTGATGATGTCCAAAAGGGGTATGTTGACCTTCACCTGCCTTAGGACTTCCAGGATGCCTGCTTGCTGGGATGCCTTCTTCTTACTTCTTAGTGCCTGGGGAAATAGGTGGCGTACGGTCTTTCATTGAGTCCTCACTGATGATTACCCTCTCAGGTTCAGCTTCCGTTTCTTTGCATTTTTCCTCAGAAGTCAAGGGCACTGGTTGCTCTATTTCTCTTCCACTCCTCAGGGTGATTATAGCCTTCACCTCATCCATTCCTGGATATTTGGATGATCTATCTCAGATTTTTCAGTTTGGCAGAAATGTTTGAAGGAACCTTCCTCTCTCACGGCTTACTCAGGCAATTTGTTGATCTTTGTGATTGAATCTTTGCGGGTTATCAATTTTGATTAAGATTGCTCTCAAGCCCATCTATTCTCTTGTTCGGTGTTAGCTTTCTACGGTGTCAATCGCTGCTTGATTGTACATTGTGATCCCCTTTTGCTCCCTGCAAAATTACTACCACCTTGCTTTCCAGTTGTTATGGCTTGTTCCACGAAGAAATGATAGTGAGAATTGGTTGTGGTTGAGATGAACCAAACTATGGTTTGGCTTAACGGGAGCACATAAGGCGAGAGGATTGGGTTTCAGAGGTTAGGGTGATTCCTCAATTGGAATTATAGGTATTACCATATGGGGCATTGGGTTGTGGTGGCTTGTATTGACCTACGACATTTGCACATTCTGACATCAAATCCTTCACTGAAGGGGCCGTTGGATAATGTTCTTCTGGGTGGGCAGTGGCTTGGAAATTGGTGCATGGATTGGCCTATGCAGGATTTTTCGATCCTTTGCACGCACTCATGGAGCAGTTTGCCTTCTAGCTCCTCCACCTTCCTGAGGGTTGATATTCTTGCTTTCCTTCCATCTCGAAGGTGCCAATCCCCCCCCCCCAGGGTTGGCTATGGGCCTCATTTTCTCCATGTCTCTCGGGTTTGGCTCATCCCAACCCTTGGAAGTTTTAGCCACATAGTTTAAAAAGTCCATGGCTTCATCTGGGTGCTTACTCGAGAAAATCTCCTCACACGCATAGTTTCCAAAAAACTGCTTCATGGCAGGAGACATACCACCATAGAAGTGGTTTACAAGCATCCATGTGTCGAAACCATGATGTGGACAAGCACTAATGGTCTCCATGAATCTCTCCCAACACTGGTAGAACCTTTCATTGTCGAGGGCTGCAAAGGTGTAGATTTGTCTCTTCAAATTATTGGTCTTGTGAGCATTGAAGAATTTTTTAAAAGTGCTGTGACTTCAAACCCGGCCGATGGCTACGGGTCCAGTGAGTTAAGCCATATCTTGGCCTTGGCCTTGTCCTTGAGGGTTAATGGAAATGCCTTTAACTTCAACAAATCCATGTCGATTGTACCTTCCTTAAAGGTTATGCACACTTCCTCAAAATCCCTTATGTGAGTGTATGGGTTTTCATTCTCCGTAAATAATGTAGATAAGGGCACCAAATAGGGTTTCCTTTGCCACATCTTCGACGAGAGGTATGATGCCGAGGAAGGAGCACTAACTCTAGGAGGATGTGGACCTCAGTGAGCTGTACTCTTGTTGGGTTCATGAGAGGTTGCTTGTTGACTTCTGGCGTTTCCTCGGGTAAAGGATCCGTTTAGTCCTTGTGTGCAACGGTTTACCCTGACCTTGCTCAAGCGGTGTCTTGATTCTTTGCAATCTACACGAGTGTCACCATCCCGATGGTGCATAAACACACAGTACACAAATTAGACACAACAAAGAGCACAAACAACTTGCCAAAAGGGTTAGTGTTAGCTAAACATAAAAAATCAACTGAAAGAAACAAAAACGGTGCGATGCTTGCTTGAGTGGTGAAAACTGCGGTTATTACCATCTGGTCTCAAAAAGGGTTTAAGGTCACCTACACTTGTAATGGCGGATTTAAAGTACATCAACTCATCATATAGTTTGGCACCATCCCGACAACGGCATACCATTTGCTTAGATGCCCGCATTTGGGGTGATCAACAACTTATTTGTCCTTGGTTCCTCTACTTGCTTGGTAGTCAAAAGCTGCTGCGGCATGGCGGTCCCAGGGTCAAACACGGGGATGGGTTTTTCATCCTATGAAGATGATTTGCATCGGTGTTTGAAAATGGTGAGCTTTTGTTTGAATTTATGATTTGGTTCAAAACATTGGGGGTTGTTTGTTTTCTTGGCCGCATGGCTTAAAGTTAAGTGTGAAATGGTAACCTTGAAAGGTTTAGGTTACTAGCTTGTCTTTTATGGGGCCAATGAAGTGTCCTCGGGTTATTTCCTCGCATTATGGCAAAGTGACGCATATAGTCAACCAAACGTCTTTGTTTGGCAACCCAACCTAGAACCACTCCCATTTGAACCACGGGTATTATGCATTCAAAGTCCCGATTCGGTTTAAAACCCAGCATTGACCTCATTGATGGCTTGTAAATGACATCTAAAGGACTATCGTTATCTAGCATTAAGCATGCACTAAACCCTAAGCATAGCGAAGTATTGACCAAGGGAATGACATTAAATGGCATTAAACCCTAGTTTGGAAGAATTTGAGAACCATAAATGCCATACACAACAATCAAAAGCATGAGGACAACTTTGCCGACGACCCGAAACCAAGCTAGCAAACCTCACTCTTCAAGGCTATGGCGCCAAGCATCCCTTGAGTTGTCATCCTCAAGGGAAGTGTTTGGCAGCCGAGAAAATGAAAGAAAGAGGAGAGAGAAGAGAGCAAAGCAAACCCAAAAATGAAAGCTGCGGGAAACTTTATAAAATGAAAAGTTGCTTAGGGTTACAAAGTTGGGGTTTATATGGTCCTGACTTGAGATGTGAAAATACACAAATACCTAAACATGAAGTATACAGGGCCAAAATGGTAATACATCAAAACGTGGTCGTTTGGGATCAAATATACAAAAATCACAGGGGCAACAATTTCGCTATGCGGGAGATTCGCTAGCCTAAGCGGCCTGCTGGCTTTGCCGAAATTCTCACGAGCGACCTGCGAAGTGAAATTTGCTTTATCAGCAGGTGAATTCGTAGCTAGCGAGTATTGTGAATAGCGAAATTGCAAATTTTAAGCTATGAACGGCAATTTTAAACTAGTTAGCAAAATTTGCTACCTAGCGAGAAAATTCCTGATTTATTTGGGATTGCGAACCCTCCCGATTTATTTATGATGTTGCGAAATTTTGTAATCCGGCGAAATTTTCGCAATCATAGCGAAAATTCCTGGGATTGCTCCTGCTTCTCTTCTTTGCTCACTGCATCCATTTTGCATTTCTTGTTCATCACTTTTCCTTCAATTCTTCATTGAATCTTGATATTTCATCTCCTTGGCTCGGTGTTATCATCGAGGATTCTCGCGTCAACACCTGATAAGGAGCCAAGCTTGTTGTTTGAAGTTCTCAAAAACCTGTAAAACTATCCAAAACAACCTCGAAAACAAATCAAAAACACTAAGTGGACATGCACATGACAATTGACTTAATTGATATGATTAGTGCGCAAAAAGCACCCAAAACCTATCTTGAATAGGGTTCAAAATAGCACTTTTTGGGCACTAATCAATAGCTGAGGACATAGCAGTTGACCATCCTGCAAAGGATACAGAGGAGCCCCAGATTGCACCATCCGCAGCTCAAGCAGTCGTTGCTCCATTACCTACATTGCCGACATCCTCTACACCTCCAGTGCCTCTAGATCCTACAGCGTCAGTTGGACATAGTACATCAGCACACCGCAGCATATCTTCATATCCACTAAGGATTTTTCGCTAATGGATTCGATCACGCACCCTTCTCGGCCACATCAACATCTTTTGCGACTTGCCCACGCAACTGGCGAGGAGGATGACACGCACCGAGAGATCGCCATTGCATAGCCCATGTCATCCTCGTGCAGATTCATAGTAACACAGACTTTACCTCCTATCTCTCCATCGATAGCGCCGGGCCTCTTCGGATCATCCTCCGGCGGCACAGCGGCGACAACCCACCAACACCCTCACGGCTTCATTGGACATGCTAGCGGCGGCGGCGGCCGGCAGTTACTCCTTTAGCTTCATCAGCAACTCCTCAGCTTGCCCAGGCAGAGGATGACATCCCACCAGCTGCACACCACTAAGGAGGTAGCACTTTCTTCTCTAACTTTCCAATCCAAGCCCCATTGAGGACAATGTGACATTTGGTTGAGGGGAGAGTTAGTGAAGGAAGTGGCTTTTACATTTATGTTTTTACTACTATTTTGAGCAAGTCCATTTTGTTTTGTTCAGTGGCTTGCTGTTTTTTTTGGTTGTGAAGCTGTTAGTTTCTTTTTGTAAAGCCAAAAATATAGTCATATCTCTTTTTATACATATCATACAGCTTACAATTACAGTTTAAAAATTACACCAATTATTTTTTGTGTTTTGCCTAATTTATAGTTTGAAAAGTTGAAACATTGTCCAATTATGTTGATGTTAGATTAGTTCCATGCCTAATTGAGTGGATGATCAGTTGAATTCTTGTTGCTTTCGACCTTTCACTTCCTTTCTGGCTAACCACACTTTGTGCACATCGGGTTTCAAGCGTAGGCGAAAAACCATCTAGCCTCCTAAATCTTGCAAAAGCCTGACCTAGTTTTGTTGACCACCTTTAATAGGTTAAGGACCCCCATGAAAAGAAGGCCAATGAGTCTTCCAAAATAAAATGAAGTGAAAAAGAAAAACAAATAAAAAAAAAAAAAAGAAAAATTGCTACGCTTTGCCTTGAAACCCGAGCACAGTCCGAGGGGTATATGGCGAAAGTATTTAAAGCTCGGTGCCCTAAGCCAACTGGTTGGGAGCCACCGACTTAGTGCTCATTACACGGGTGAATAGGCGGAGTTTAGCAATTTGTAGGTGCTAGAGTTTCAAAATCATTTGAAGTCTGGGGTGAAACCTGAAGATTTAGTGGTTGAAAAATCCTTAAGACTTAATGCCCTAAGCCTTAATTGGTTGGGAGTCATCGGTGGATCCCTGTTACATGGACTTTGGTGAAGTCGATTCATCAGCATTGCACCCATGCAACACAAAATGAATTGAGGAATAAGAGTGGGTCCTGATCTATTTAGGTTGACTAGTGTACTAGGTTGTGGCAATAGTTTGGTTAGGGGATAGCTCAATTTTGGCATTTTATTGTTGAAAACTAATCATATAAACACTTAGATTTTGGTGGAAGTTCTAGGTTGATTCTCTAGAGAAGGAAACTCTTTTGATGCTGAGTTTGTATGGCATTCACTCTCTCGAGATGGTTATTGGGCAAGGTCTCGATGATTCTCATTGAAGGTTAGGCATTACTCATCCACATACTTTTTGAAATACCATTTGTTTGAGAACATAATTTTGTTTTTGTTTTGTTTCTCTTTCTTTCTTTCATTGCTAAGGGACAAGCAATGTGCCGGTTAGGGGGAGTGATTAGTACCTAAATAGTGCTATTTTAAACCCTGTTTATTGGGGGTTTTGAGAACTTTTTGTGTACTAATCAACTTAATTAACCCGATTTTCACACTAAGGTCCCGGCTATACTACTGATCGCATTTTGTGGCTATTTTTGTAGTTTTTGCAAGCTAATCTCACCAAAATTATTGAGTCAACTCATAAACGAAGAATTCGAGTTGAACTCAGTATTGCAGATCATAAACCAAAGGAAATAGGAGCAGAAAACAGAAGAAAATGGGCAACTGCAAAATTTTGCAGGGTTGCGAAAAATTTTGCAGCTTGCAGAATTTCGCTGGTTGCAAATTTTCGCAGATTGCGAATTTTTGCAACCTGCTTCCACATTTTTTACCAGTTGACCCTCATTTGACCTTTTTTTTTTAGTGATTTTTCCTAAAATACCCTTCATGTAATAGTGGTATTCCATGTATTTTGGTCATTTTTCTTGATTTGGGGCTATATAAGCCCATGTGTACTCACTGTAAAGACAAATTTTTCATTTTGCATTTAATACAGAGAGCTTGGGCGGGAGTTTTCCCATTTTTTTTCCTTTTCTCTCATTTTCTCCCATTTTCTCTCATTTTCTCGCCTACCAAACACCCCCTGAGGATGACAACTCAGAGGATGGTTGGCTAAACTCCCTTTATCCTTGAAGAGGGAGGGCTGCGGAGAAGCTTCGAATATGAAGGGTAAACTGTTGGATTCTCATGTTTAACGCAAAAGCATTATTGCCATTTATGTTTCTATCTCTCACTCTAGGCTTAAATCCCTTGGATGTGCCTTGATTAATCAGTACTTGGCAATCTTTTAGGGTTCAGTGGATGCTTATTGTTAGATCCATTGAGATTCATTAGTTGTCATTTATTTGATACTGTAAGGTAGATCAAGCTGATGAATTTTAACTGGTTGGGAGCATTTATGTCCAATAAATGTTATATCTCAAAAAGAAAGTTATTAGGGTTCCGTTTTTAGTGTCAAATGAAGATCTGGTTCGGGAAATGAGTATTGGTCATCCTCCCCAACGCGAGGAAAGGGACCCGAGGACCCCTCAGTTACCTTAGGATTTCAAACTTAGTGCCCGATGCTTTTAGGAGTTCTTTTTATATTTTTCTTCACCTTGTTTTCAGTTTCCAACCATTGAAACCCAATGTTTTTACAAAACCCTGAAATCCAACTTGAATTCACCATTTTGGGTTAACTGTTAATCATTTGTGCGAAGAAAATCCATCCTTGTGTTCGACCCTAGAGCCACTATACTGCAGTAGCTATGCTATGGCAGTAGAAGGTTTAAGTTTATAAATCTTGCTGAATCCGGACCAACCTACTTGCAACACGAATCACTTGTGAATTCTTGATCAACATTTGCTTATTTTGGCTTCCAATTTTAGATCAAGAGATGAGAATCAAAGGGGGCATGGGTTTACATATGGCATGTAGGGATCTTTGACTTAAGGTGACCTTAACTCCTAGGGTTTGAGGCCATAAGGCAATATGACTAATGAGTCTTAAACTCGTCTATTTTTAGTATATTTTTCTTGCATTTTTTAAGCAATTTATGATTCATTTTAATGTAGAATTATGGAATAATCACCAACTTTGTGTTTTGCATGTTTTGAATGAAAATGAAACAAATGTAGCAAGAAAAGCAGAAAAATTGACTAAGGCATAAATGTCCCGTCATAATTTCAGAATGTCACGACATATTATCAAAATGTCACAACAAAAGCTCAAGGTAACCAATAGGGCTATGTTGAAACAAGCAATGATATGTCGCAACAAGACAAAGCCGAGCTAAAGTTGGAAGTAAAGATTGTCGCAACATTTCACAACTTTGTTGCAACATAATATGAGAAGGATTGGATGATAAATGTTGCAACAAAGAAATTTATGTCGCAACATAATGAAGATTAGAAGACATAACTATGTCACGACAATGGATTTTTATGTTGCGACATTGTCTAAGAAGTTCCTGAAGAAGAATGTCACGACATTCCTTTGTTTTGTCGTGACATTGATAAAAGCAAATGACAGTAAAGTTTTGTCAAAACATCCAAAACTGTGTCATGACATAAAGAATTGAAGTGGGAAGAAAGAATGTCGCGACACAAAAAAACTATGTTGCGACACAAAATGGCAGAGTAGAGAGACAAGTCAAGACAAGTTGGTCATGACAAAGGTTTTTATGTTGCGACAAACATTTTAGAGAATGACAAGATCAAGGTAGAAAATATATCGTGACATTTTCAAAGTGTGTCGCGACATAAAGTTTAGAAGTTAGCATCGTAAGGCAAGAAGGTTGTGTCGCGACTAAAAGCTGTCGCGCTAAGCTACAATGAAATCTTGAGGGAACTACGTCGTGAAAATAGGAATTTATTGTTAGCGACAAGGTTGAGAAGAACCTATAAGAAAATATTGCATGACACATGAATTTATGTCCGCGACACATGAATTTATGTCACGACATAACGAGAGTGGAGCGAGATGTTGTCTTATTGATCGGGTATGTCATGACATTAATCTAAGAGAAGCACCTAGAAGAGAACTGCAGATTGTCGTTTCACGGTTAGAGGAAAAGAGACAACGAATGTCGTGACATTCCAAACTTATATCGCAACATAAAGCGAAGCTGAAAACTAAGAAACTCTGTCGTGACACAGAAATTTATGTTGCAACACAATTGAAGAGCGTTAAGAAGCAAACTTTGTAGCGACAAAGCATGTCACTTGACATACCATTCGAAGTATTAACGATGCAAAGCATGAAAGAAATGTCGTGACTTAGGACATTTGTGTCGGGATAATGACAAGAAAAAATCATATGAGCTCTATCACGACATTTGCAAAATCTACTCTGGTATAATTCAAGAAAAGGCCTGAAATTTCTTGTTTCGACATATTCTTGTAAGCCCTGTAATTTGGGGGACAAAAATAGGTACTATGTCACAACAAAGACGTCACTTGGGCCACTTTTGGGGATCCATAATTTCAGCCTTGAAGTGCGGCCCAACATTTGAAAATCTATTAATAGAAGCACATAAGTCACTGTGCGTAGCTTTCGTCAAACCAAGAACATCTGGGTAGCTGGAGTATCCTTTGTATATTATTTTTCTTTTATTTTATTTTTCGTAGGTTTAGGTTCAGCTTACATTTTAGCTAGCATTTTCTTTGGATTTGAGCAGTGATCTGGGTTGAAGTTTTGAGTTGCATTAATTGTAAAAATTTTGTTTTCATTATTGTCTAATTTCAATGGAATATGAAATTTTATAGAGTTCATTTATTTCAGTTTTCTTGCAATTTTAGTTAATTTTCGTCGGTTAGTCATTATTATTAGCAATCCGATGTCGGGGCGGAGAGCTCCCTACGAGGAATGGATTGATGTTAGTTACCATTTTCTGTGCAACTTGAAAGAATGTCATAGTTAGAAATATTGAATTTATTTAATTGGTATTGTTCTTGAAATTAACTGTTCCGAATATTAGTAACTTGTACCCCAAAAATGACTGTATCTTGCTTTGATTTCCAAGAGGCCCTCTAAGTGACATAGAGATGAAGATTCATAAGAGCATAGAGCAGTTATTTGGGGGTATGCTAGACTAACATTATGGAACTAATGAATTCTGAAAGATTACTCTGATGCAGTAGAAACGTAGCCAATTTCGCAAGGGTTACGAATTTTTTCAACCCTTGTGAAATTTCGCAAGGCTACGAAATTTTGCAGACCCTTTCAACTTTCCTACAATATTTGACATTTTGATTTTTGATTTTTTCCTAGTCTCTCCTCGTGTAATAATGTTAACTTATGCAGTTTTTGGTAATTTGTATTAACTATATATGGGTTGAAGGACCCCAGACAAAGAGATTTTTTAGACATTCAATAAAGTAGTTTTGGAAAAGCTTGTTCTACAAGCTTCCATTTTTCTCTCATTTGGGTTGTGATAAAAGGAGTGGATTTTAGAGAGAAAATAAAAATAAAAATAAAGCAGAAAGTAAAATCAGGATAACATGTAAAAGGAAATTCGCCCAGGTTCAAAAGTAGCTAGGTTTCAGGTTCCTTAGGTAAAAGAGGGGTTTTCCCGGGTCTTTTCCTCGCATTGGGGAGGATATCATATAGTTATCTCCTTACCAAATACTAACCATTCAAGGTTACTCGAAGAGATCGAACCTAGGATTTGAAGGAAATAAAAACAACACCTTGAATTGCCTCCCAATAACCCAAAAATGATAACTAACGAATGTCAATGGATCTAGCAATAAGCATCCACTGAACCCTAAAAGCTTATCAAGTACGGATCATTCAAGGTAACCCGAAGGGATTAAAACCAATATTTTAAAAGAAACCATTAAGGTGCAAAATACCTCCGTTAAAACATGGAAAACCCCCACCTTTTCATTCGGCACCTTCACCTTGTTTCCTTTACTTTAAGGAAACGAAGGGTTTAGCCGCTCCTCCTCTTCTCAGTGGCTGTTTATCTTGCGAGAAAGGGAAGAAAGCTCTAAAGGCTCATTGGTTACTTATTGCTAGATCCAGTGATGTTCATCAGTTATCATTTATGGACCATTAGAAGGTGATTTAAGGAGATGTTATTCATTGTCCGAGACCATTAATGGGACGCAAATACCTTTTTTCAATGATATTTATTTAGGGTCAGTTATTATAGCTACACCAAGAACCGATTCACCAGTATAAGCTTTATTTTCAATCATTTTCAAAGAAAACCCATCTCTGTGGACGATCCTAGAATCATTATACTATAGTAGCTATGCTATGCTAGTATGAGGTATTAGGTTATAAATTTTGTTGATTAATACCCTACGGGCGACGAATCAAATGGCGTCGTTGCCGGGGATAGCGCCTTAGTGCTAATGACTATCTTTGGTGGATACTTGTGACCCTCATCACAAGCTGGTGATTTTTCTCCTTTTTTTTTTTGGGGGGGGGGGGGACAAGAAAGGATCACTTCCCTCTACCCTTCATGGACCAGTTTCTCAAAAGAATTTTCGGCCACCACTTTTACTGCTTTCTGGATGGCTATTTAGGCTACTTCCAGATTGAGATTGCTGTAGAAGACAAGGAGAAGACCACCTTCACCTACCCATACCTTCACACCCATTTTGCTTTTATATGCCTACGGGAGGTGCCATGGGCGTCGTAAATGCCCTAACCACATTCCAGCGATGCATGCTCAGTATTTTTAATGATTTGGTGGAGCGCATTGTGGAGGTCTACATGGATGATATTACAGTTTATGGAGGGAGCTTCGAAGAATTCTTTATCAACTTGGAAACTGTTCAGCATAGATGTATTGAGAATAACTTGGTGCTGAATTGGGAAAAATGTCATTTTATGGTCAACCAGGGAATTGTGCTAGGACATATTATTTCCAACAAAGGAATTGAGGTTGACAAGGCAAAGTGAGCCCCGATTTCCAAAGCGCTTTTTCCCACAGTGTGAAGACGTGAGCAATTCTTAGGGCATCTGGGGCTTTCTGGGAGGTTCATCGAGATTTTTCAAAAGTACAAAACTCTTTATAAGCTATTAGAGAAGGATGCCAAATTCGTTTGAGATGAAGACTGCTAGAAGAGCTTTGAGGAGCTCAAGGCCTACTTGACCACTGTACCAATAGTGAGAACCCCCAACTGGAAGTTACCTTTCGAGGTTATGTGCAATGCAAGCGACCTCTCCATTGGGCTTGGGTTCTCGGCGAAGGCAAAGAAGGAAAACCTTATGTGGTCTACTATGCAAGCAAAACATTGAATGAGGCACAGAGGAATTACACCACCATAAAGAAAGAGATGCTGGCAATGGTTTATGCTTTGGACAAGTTTCGTGCTTACTTGGTTGGGTCGAACATAATCATCTTCACAGATCACTCGGCTTTGAAGCACCTGCTCACCAAGCAAAATGCCAAGGCTAGGGTTATCAGATGGGTTCTCCTACTCCAAGAGTTCAACTTGTAGATTAGGGATAAAAAGGGTGTGGAGAATGTTGTTGCAGATCATCTCGAGGTAGCTCTTGACTTTACAGCACTCCGCAAACCCTCCAGTGGCGGAGCCTGGCTGAGGAGTACCTACAACATGTAACATCTGGGTCGAGATAGGTCAATGCGATTAGTAACTTTTGAAATATACCGCGGTTTTTGGACTTGTTTAGGGTATATTAATAGCAATGGAATTTTAAGGAAATAAAATAAGGGCTTCCGGAGTGAATAGTAGAGACAAGGGTAAAGTAGTCATTTACCACTTGAGGACATAGTGGTCATAAATGAGAAAGACTAGGGGTTAATATCTAAAATACTTGAAAATGAAATGTAAAAATAGAAGGAATTATAGGGATTAAAGGCAAATGAAAAGATGGAATAGAATAAAGAAATGGGGCCAAATGCAAAAATGAAAAGTTAAAAGCAAAAATGGGTTTTGACTTGTGGCCAAAACATGGCCTTAACAAAACATGGATTTAAGATAAAGTGGTCTCATTTGGAGAAAGACCAAATCGGTAGAGAAAAGGAGAGGAAAGAGAGAAGAAGAAAGAAAGGAAAGAGAAGAGAAGAAGAGAGAGAGAAGAAAGAGATAAGAAGCAAAGCCAAAAAGGTATGGAACTAACCTTGTGTATGAATTCTAGTATGGCTCATATGGAATTTGTATGATTACATTATCTTGCTTGCTCAAACCTAGAGGTTTGCTGGGATTTCATCCTAAATCAATAATTATGGAAAGTAAAGGTGGATGAAACAGCAAAGAGTACAAGAAGCATATGAAATCACTCTCTTGAGGGATGGCTTCATGGATTCAATGGCAAAAGTAATTGAGGTTGGGGTTTAGAATAAGCCCTAACTAATCCCACATGTTAGGGTTATGTATGGGTTAGGATCCATATTATAGTGGGTTTGAGGTAATTCATGATAGATTTTTGAAATAAGATAAGTAGTGAAGAGGATTTGAGGTAGAAAAGAGAGATTACAAAGATGCACTAGTAAAAAATGGTTTGAGGTGTATGGTATAGAGTTGAGATTGAGTAGAAAAATATGGAAAAGTGCGAGCCCACATTCTAGGCAAAATTCGAGCACATGTACTGGTACATGTAATGCTCTGTTTTCCAATTTCGACCAGTTTTCGTACTTCAGACAGAACTTGCTCATTTATTATCCGATTTGCATTATTCAAGTGGCTAATTAAAATAGACTTCAAGGAGAACCAAATATACAGAAATAGGCATCGTCAAATTCTGACTCTAAGTGGCCCATAAATTCACTCAAAGTGGGGCTATGTGCAAGCAAATTCCTGCATCAGTTTGATCATAGAGTAATCCGAGTTGTTTAGAGCATAACTCGAGTTCCGGTGCTCCGAATTGGGTGATTCCAATTGGAGAAGAAACCTTATAACCATAGATTCAAATAAGTGAAGAAAAAATTTCAAATTTATGAAGTTAAGACCCCAGAAATCAAGGATAACAGTAGGTGATTCAGTGAGTTAACCAAATTGGCATCAAAAACATGTTGTAACTTGTGTTATGTGGTTGAGGGCTTTAGAAGAATTTTAAATTGAGAAAATTTAAATAGATGTCATTGGATATATGAAGGGAATGATCTGGAGGTTTCATAAATTTTGAAGATCGTTTCGAATATTTTTGGGTCATAAAGTCTATAGAGTATTGTTGGAAAAGGGTTGGCTGAAAATGAGTGTTTTTTTTTTTTTGGGCTTTTAGTGCTCAAGGATAATTTGTTCATTTGGATTTAAATAGTGTGTATGGTGAATTAAATGGAAGTTATGATTAATGTGTAGTTGTGCTTTTCTTGACAAGGCAGGGAGGCGGCGTCACGGTAGGCACGGGGCGACATCCGCAGCCTCGTAGAGATTAGCAATGACGGGAGTGACGGATTCAAGGCAAAGTGGTTTCGCCGCCCAAGATCCTTTTCAATTTCATGTAATTATTGAGAGTTGCGATGTTGGTAATGAATATGTTGGTTAAGTAATCTAAAAGAAATATTTGAAAAGAGAGTTTTAGAAGTTTCAAAAACCAAGTTAGATTTGTGCTTTTGACACTAAGCTTGAAATGTAGTTTTAAAACCCATGTATATTCCTTAAGATATAATGAGATTTAGCGTTATGTGACGACGCAGTAAATTCCGTCCATAGTCGCTCACA
This sequence comes from Tetrastigma voinierianum, assembly GCA_016808115.1. Classification (NCBI taxonomy): domain Eukaryota; kingdom Viridiplantae; phylum Streptophyta; class Magnoliopsida; order Vitales; family Vitaceae; genus Tetrastigma; species Tetrastigma voinierianum. The sequence continues at coordinate 60,012 of JAEQBH010008043.1, read as the reverse complement.
ATAAAGAAAAAAAATTAGCACTACGCGACTATGCAAAAAATTCCGTCCGTAGTTGCTCGGTTCACTCCAAAGTAGCTACGTTGCGATGCGACGATTCCGCGCGTGGTTGGCTATTTATAGTTTGGCTTTTAAGTGGCGATGCGTAGAATTCCGGCTCGTGGTTGCCCGAGTTTTAGCACTACAGTGCGATGCAGTAAATTACGTATTGGCGGTTGCTCGGTGATAAGCTTTTGCCCTACGTGCGTCGCGATAAATTCGTAGCGTGGTGGTTGAAATGACTTAGTAAGCTTCACGTTGGCGTTAGTTTTAAATCGCCCGTGATGGTTAAAATAATTAAAGGATATACATAGGGGGTTTTTGACAGAAATTATAAAACAAATGATAAATTGTCATGTTAGCGTATATGATATATATCTTCGTTGCACTAACTTGTTTGTTCATTTGTAGCTATTTATATTCAACGTGTTGCTTCATCGCGAGACGGCAGGCGTCATCATTTTGTTGTCTATATAGGTGGGCGATTTATGACCTATGATGTAAAACTTTATGTATGAGATGGATATGTAATTGAACAACATATATTTAGATTTTGAAATTGTATATTTGTAAATATCTTTTGTAAAATATGCATGCATGGTTTTGAGAAAAAAACAGGTTGCAATGAAATTTTGTTGGATTAATCCTTATCTTATATTTTGATGAGGACCAGAGGTCCTTTATGATTGTAGTTGGATTTTGGAAAATATTGGAGTTTATTTTTTATACGAGGTGATTTGTATTTGGGATTAGCCCGCAGGTGTAGTCGTTATCTTTTACCGGTTTAAGTTAAATCTAAAGGTGTGCTTTTGATAGAAAAGTGAAAATTTTTATAACCCACGTTTTCCAAAGACAGTTTTAGCAGTTTTAATGGCTTAGCTTCATGGTAACTTGTCAGTCGAGCGAGCTTGGCTGGGAGGTTATTGTGGAGTTGCCGGCAGATTTCCTGTCACTAGGAAGGGGGTCTGTCAACCTACTCCTAATAGATAATTCCCCATGGTATGCCCACATTGCCAATTTCTTGGCAACAAGAGAGTTACCAGCAGAATGGAAGGCACAAGACAGTAAGTTTTTCTTCGTAAAAATTCACTCCTACTATTGGGAAGAGCCCTTCTTGTACAAATATTGTGCTGATAAGATAATTAGAAGATGTGTGCCTGAGAAAGAACATCAAGGGATACTCAGCCATTGCCATGAGAATGCATGTGGAGGTCATTTTGCTTCCCATAAAATTGCATGAAGGTGCTACAATCTGGGTTTTATTAGCCTTCTCTTTTCAAGGATGCCCACACCATATGCAGGGAATGCAACAAATGCTAAAGATTTGGGAAAATCTCTCGTCGTCACATGATGCCTCTAAACCCAATCTTGGTAGTTGATTTATTTGATGTTTGGGGCATCGACTTTATGGGACCATTCCATTTATCGTTTTGATATGTCTACATTTTGGTGGGACTGGAAGCTAATATGTCGAAATGGGTTGGCACGGTGCCTTGCGAGAGAAATGAGACCACGGGGTCGTGTTGAAATTCTGCGAGAAGGAGAACATCTTCTCGGATTTAGGGTCCCCCTAAGGCCGTAATCAGTAGTGGAGTTCACACTTCTACAACAAACCTTTGAGAACCTCTAGCTAAGTATGATGTAAAAGCACAAAGAGTGGCCACCCACTTCATCACCCGGTGGTCAAGTTTGCTTTCGCCAACAGGAAATCAAAACAATATTGATGAAAGTGGTAAGCTCCCGACATAAGGAGCGGATCTCTCGAAGCTATTAGTTCCTTGTTGGGCATATAGAACAACATACAAAACCATCTTGGCATGTTACCATAGCCCTAGTTTATGGCAAGGCGTGTCACCTGCCTGTGGAAATTGAGTATAAGTCATGAGGTGAGGCGTCAAAGTGAACACTGGATATGGGGAAGAGCGGCCTTAAAGGCTCCTTGATATCGATGAGCTAAAATTTGAGGAATAATGCCTACTTCAACTCAAAGATTGCAAAAGACAAATTAAAGAAGTGACATGATCAGCTGATATCCCATAAAAACTTCAAACAAGGAGACCAAGTGTTGCTTTATGACTCTAAGCTCCACCTCTTTCGAGACGAGAACCAAGGTCGGGAATGGACTGGACCATTCATCATCCATCAAGTGTATCTCAATGGATCAGTGGGATTGCTTAATTCTAAGGACAACATGGCATTCAAGGTCAATGGGCAAAGACTAAAGCCACACATGCGGTGCGGCACAGCGAGACAAGGAGAGTCCCCCTCACTTGACCCTTCATGAATCCAAAGGCTACCACATTATTGGGTGTGGTCTTTGTAGAGACTCATAGGCCACCCCAAAATTTTGTTGAGATTTTGTTTGTTACTTTCAGTTTTATTTATGGTTTTACATAATTTCTTTATTTTTAGTTTAGTTTTCTTAGTAATTTTTCTGTCTTTCATATGCATATTCTCATGAATTTTGGTTCTCTGTTTTACAGGTGTAGTAGAAGGCGAAGCTTTTGTTGCAGAGTTGAAATTGTGCAGGTGCGAGAATTTTGCAACCTGTGAAATTTCTAGGTTTTCGAATTTTTGCACGGTTATGAAATCACACCTGCACGCCCCTTCATTTTCCAGCATCTTTATCTCCTGAAAATTTTCTTTTCCTACACATTTCCATAGTATTCAGTTTCTAATACATTTTTTTAACACCCCTGTATGGACCTTAGTGGGCTAACCCTTTTCCTTGACCCTCACTGTTTAAACCACCTCCCCCTCCTCCCTTTTTATTTCATTTTTCATTTCAACAAATTTCTTTTCCTTATAACAGAAACACTCCTCCTCCCATTATCTCCATCTCCTTGCCTTCTCTAGCCCAGACATGGCTAAGACACGCGAAGGACACAACCACAGACCTAAGGTGTGGACTTCTTCCCCTCCCCACGTCGACGACTCTACCACAGTCCTCATCTGCGCGACCTTGTTGCCCCTCTACCGCATTTGTGACAAACGATTATTACCCAAATAGTGCTATTTTGAGCCACAATTTATTCACGAACAGCGCTTTTTATGTACACAAATCAACTTTTGATAACTCAATTGATATTGGGGTCCCAGAGCTTTGCTACTTATCACATTTTGTGGCTACATTATTGTGGTTCTGAGGACAAATACCTCATTATCTTCAATCTAATTCAAAAACAATGAACCCAACCTGAATTCGAAGATGCATGATTAAATCAGAGGAAATTTAGAGCAAAATTGCTGAAGAAAGGGAAAGCAAGCTGTAGAAATTTTGCAGGATTGCAAGAATTGGCAACCTGCAATTTTCACAGGTTGCGAATTTTCGCAACACTGCTCACCTGTGTTGACTGTTTTTTGACCCACCTTTCTTTGTGGTTTTATACAAGTTTGCCCTCATGTAATTTTGGTTCATTAGTACACTTTTGTAATTTCCTTATACTAAGCACCTATATAAGCCCAATCTTGTTTGTAATGAAATCAACTTTTCACTCCATCAATCAATCAGGTTGGCACGAAGCTTCCTCCCCTCTGGTTTTGTGATTTTCTCTCCCTTTCTCTTATTTTCTTGTATTTTCTCACTAGCCAAACACCCCTTTGATGATGACAAATCAATGGATGCTTGGCTAAAACCCTTGATCCTTGAAGGGGAAGGCCACTTACAGAGTCTTGGTTTGGGCTTAGGCGCATGTTCTCATGCTCTTCATGTAATGCATTGCGGGTATTTGTGCTCCTGCTGCTCACCTTCTGTTAAAATCTCTTAGGCATGCTTTCTCCTAATGTGTGGCAAGCTTTTTGGAGTTCGATGGATACTTTCACTAGATCACTTGATGCCCGGTTAGTTGTCTTATATTAGTTGTAGGGGCGGGTTTATGAGATATGTTTTCATTGTTAGGGACGTTTATGCTCAATCAAATGCCATCTTTCAAGAGGAAAACTTGTAGGGTTTAGGTTTTAAAGCTAAATGAAGATTCGGTTCGGGAAATGACTATATGTCATGATCCCCAACGCGAGGAAAAAGACCCGAGGACATGTCGGTTAACCTAGAACCCTAAGCCCAGTGGCCCGAAACTTCAAGGAATTCTCTTAACTTTTTACTTCAGTTATTTTAGTTTTCAACCATTCACACACACTATTTTTTTTTTCACAAACCCTACAAGTCCAACGAGAAAACACCATTTTCAATGCACTGTAACTCTTCTCTCACGAAGAAAACCCATCCCTGTGTTAGACCTATAGAGCCACTATCTTTGCATTGGGTTTGCTCGTCAGTAGTAGGAATCCTAGGATATAAATTTTGTTGATTCAGAACACACTGCGCCGCAGCAAAATGGCGCCGTTGCGGGTGGATGGTCCTTTTAATTGAGAAAGAGAAGTGTGAGGCAGCAGTTCATCTTAGTTTTGGTGAAATCTCATTTCTTTTTTATTTTACCATTTTTCCCGGCTTGCGAGTTCAGCTGGGGGGTTGAAATTTCAGCTGCGGGGGGAGTTTGAAAACTTTCTTTGTGAGACTTTTTCCCCTGTTTTGATTTTAACTAATATCAACCTTTTTGTTAGTCTTGTTTTTGTTGGTTTTTTGCTTGTTGTGTGTTCATAACAGCTTATGCGGTGAAGGCAGCTCTTGCGGCGAATTGGAAAGGCTAAAGTGCTCCCACTTGAACAAGAGTGTGAAATCGGTTTGCACACCAATCGAGATGGAGACCCCACGAGAAGAGCAGCAAACGGGGGGTTCACGGGGGAGCCCAAATGCCTGCAGGTCGTGAGGGGATCACATACACCCACGGGGTGAGTGCACCCTCTTGCATATACCCCTGGCCAGAGGATGTGGCGGTGAGACCTTGGCTGGTGCCCTGCTCCCAACTTTTCATGGTATGGAGAACGAAAATCCATACACACACATCCGGGATTTTGAGGAAGTTTGCACAACTTTCAAGGAGGGAGCATTTGATATGGACTTGCTAAAGCTGAAAGCCTTCCCTTTGACCCTCAAAGACAAAGCCAAAATTTGGCTTAATTCAGCCCAAGGCGAAAGGACAAAGCCGGGGCGGGCGGAGGCTACGAGCTGAATTTTGAAGAAGTTCTTCAGTGCACATAAGATCAACAATTTGAAGAGGAAAATTTATACCTATGCAGCTCATGACAGTGAGAGATTTTATCAGTGCTGGGAAAGGTATCTTGAAACTATTAGTGCATGCCCTCCTGTGGCACGACACATCGCTGCTAGTAGCCCCACTTCTACGATGGAATGTCCCTGCCGCTGAAACAACTCTTAGAACCATGTGTGGGGGGACTTCCTCGGCAAGAATCACGATGAAGCTATGGACTTCCTTAACTTCGTGCATTTGAAACCTCAAGGGATGGAATGAGCCGGGCAAGGAGGTAGAGAGAATGAAGCACCTGATAAGCAGGGGAGGCATTTATTCAGCGACGGGGAGGATATTGAATTTAAAGGCTAAGTTGTCCACCGAGCAGAAGGATGGAAAGAACTTGAGCAGTGAAGCAGCGGGAGTACGGGCAATGAGCGATACATCTATGCTGACCCAACCATGTTTCAATTGTCAATCTACCGAGTCATCAAGGAGAACATTGTCAATTTCTCCCTCGATGGGGATTTAATGGTTGAAAATGCAAATGTTATTGGGCCCGAAAATAGGCCTGGCCCGATGCCCGAGTATGGCAACACCTATAATCCTAACTGGAAGAACCACCCCAACCTAGCACGAGCCTAAACCCCCGCATATGTTCCCCGGGGGCATCAGCAGCAGCCGGTATGGTTACACCTCTCCAACATTTGCGACCACCAACTCTCGTCACACGTTGAGGCAAGCTATCATGAATTTGAGCAAGGTGGTGGGGAATTTTGTAGAGGAGCAGAAAACTATTAATGCTCATTTGAATCAAAGAAACGAAAATGTAGAAAGCTCCATGGACAAAAGAATTGATGGGCTCCATAAAATCCTAAATCAGAAAATTGATACCATGCAGTCATCCATCAGTAACCTGACCAATCAACAACAAGTGCAGGAGAAATGGAGATTCACTGGACCTTGCTTTAACAAGGGTTTGGAACAACGATCATTAATGCAAGAAGTTGTAATAATTTGTAAATAGTAGTGATATCGGTGTTGAATTGAATTTATAGTTGTAATCTTCAACATTCTATCAATGAAGTGAGATGAATTTCCGGTATCTTGAGAGTATTGATTATGAATTATTGCGCTTCCGGTTTGAAAAACAAAGAAAGCAGTCTTGAAGCGAGATGAAAATAGTCAAGAGCATGCATGCGGCAAGGAGCAACTGCGAACAAGAAGACTAGTGCGAGAAGGGTTAATATTGGAAGGAATTGCCAGTCATTTGAAATATGCTTTCTTAGAACCCGAGAAGGAAAACCGATAATCATATCAATTGAATTTACTGAGTGAAAAGCAGGCTGGCGAAAATTTTGAGGAAGTACAAGGAAGCTATTGCTTGGTCAATTGAGGATCTTAAGGGTATCAGTCCCTCCATTTGCATGCACAAAATATTGTTGAATGATGATGCAAGAACTTCTATTGAACACCAAAGGAGGCTGAATCCTGTGATGAAAGATGTTGTCATAAAAGAGGTGTTGAAATGGTTGAATGCAGGTTTTATATATGCAATATCAGATAGATCTTGGGTGAGCAGTCAGTAATGGTTCCGAAAGGTTGATTCAACGTGATCGAGAAATGAAAGAATGAATTGATTCCTACAAGAAGCGTGACGGGGATGGAGGGTGTGCATAGACTTCTGGGGAAGCGGGCTCTTGCAACTAGAAAGGATCATTTTCCCTTGCCCTTCATTGATCAGATGTTGGATAGGTTAGCAAGACACCCTCAGTTTTGTTTTGTTGATGGATATTCTAGATATAACCAAATTGCCATTGCACCTGAAGACCAGGAGAAAACCACTTTTACATGCCTATTTGGTATTTTTGCATTTAGAAGAATGCCATTTGGTTTGTGTAATGCTCCTGCTACATTCCAAAGGTGCATGCTGTCCATATTCTCAGATTTGGCAGAAGAAGTTATGGAGATCTTCATGGATGATTTCGGTGTATGGATCCAGGTTTGAAAATTACTGCATAATTTAGGGCCGGTACTTTACGAGGTGCGGGATAAGAATCTAGCTACGGAATTGGGAAAATGCCACTTTATGGTAGAAGAAGGTGATACTGGGGCACATGATTTTGCGCGGGCAGAGTGGCGACAGGCGGGTTTGTTATAAGAATCTTATGCCACCCACAACTGATCAAGGAATAAGTTTTTGGGACATCTTGGGTTTTATAGAAGATTTATCAGAGACTTCTCCAAAGTTGCTAAGCCATTATGTAGATTACTGGAAAAGGATACCAAGTTCAAATTTGATGAGTCCTATCAAAGATCTTTTGAAGAGATCAATCGGGTGGTTGAGCTCACATCATGGCAAAACCATATTGGAATAAAGAATTTGGAATCATGTGTGATGCCAGTGATTATGCAATGGGAGCTGTATTGGGACAGAGAACTGACAAGGTGTTCAGGGCCATATACTATGCCAGCAAAACTTTAAATGAAGCTCAAGAAAATTACTACCTTTGCGAAGGAGATCTTGTGATAGTATTTGCATGTGAAAAATTTAGGCCATACATATTGGGGTCGTATCATTATCCACGCGATCATCTTTGCAATTAAATATCGATGGCAAAGAAGCAAAGCCAAGGCCGATAAGGTGGGTATTGTTATTGCGGAATTGATCTAGAGATCAGACAAGAAAGGTTGTGACAATGTGATAGGCGTGTCGCTTGGCCGAGTTAGCTGTATGCGAGAGGAAGAAGGAAATAGCATAATATTTTCGGATGAGCGAGTTATTCCCAATGTCACTCAATCACTTTGAGGGCATGCGATATTGTGAACTTTTTAGCATGTGGAATTATGCCACCAGAACTCGATTACCAACAAAGAAAAAAATTAAGGGTTGATAGCAGGTTTTACATTTGGGATGACCCACTATTATTTAAAAGAGGAGCTGATATGATAATCAAAAGGTGTGTACCAGAAAGTGAGCAGAGCAAGATCTTACATGAATGTCATGCATCACCATATGGAGGACACTTTGCAGGAGACAAAACAACCCTCAAAATTCTCCAATCAAGATTTTATTGGCCTACTATTTTCAAGGATTGTTTTGAGATAGGTGGCGTGTGATCAATGCGAAGAATAGAAAATATCGGCAAAGGCATGAAATAGCTCTGCAAGGTATCTGGTGAAGTGCGGATTGTTTGATGTATGGGGAATAGATTTTTATAGGGCCTTTCCATCTTCATTTGGAAATTTATACATACTCTTAGCTGTAGTTATGTATCAAATGGTTTGACAGCGACTTGTCCACGAAAATGATGCTAGCTACAATTGTGGGATTTTACAAGGAATACGAGCGATTTAGAGCACCTAGAACTATCATCAGTGATGGAGGAAGCCATTTTGCAAATAAAGTGTTTGATAAACTTATGGGAAGATATGGAATCAAACACATTGTGAGCTTGGCTTATCATCCTGAACGAGTAGAGCGGCGAAATTTTCAACGGGGAGATAAAGAAAATCCTTGGCGTAGCTCAACGAAGACCTTGCGATATACGAAACTTGATGATGCACTATGGGCATACAAGACTGCTTATAAAACTCCCATTGGAATGTCCCCATACAGGATTGTCTTTGGCAAGACTTGCCACCTTCCTCTTGAATTAGAATATAAAGCTATGTGGGCAATCAAGAAGCTGAATTTTGACTTCAAAAGCCTCTTAAGAAAGAAAGTACTTCCCGGCTAATGAGTGGAAGAGTTGAGGAATGAAGCCTATGATAGTGTCGAGTCTACAAAGATAAAACTTTCAAAGAAATGGCATGATCAAAATATTTGAGAGAGAAATTTAAAGCGGGGAGATAAAGTCATTATTGACTCGGTAAAACTCTTTCGGGAAGCACTTAAATCAAATGGAGTGGACCGTATACGGTAGTATCAAGTACAACCTTTGGGCGGTGACGCGAGAACCAATAATAAGAGGTGAGTCAATGGTAGAGATTGAAGCATTACTTGGGAGGAATTCAGATTGCAAACTGACTCCTAGTTCTGAGTGAGAAAAATATAGAGAAACAAAAAAAATCTCATAGCAGCGAGTCCGGTTAAGACTAAAGTGACGACTTTGTGGAAGGCAATCCACATCACAGTTTGTTTTACGTTTTTATTCTTTTTGTACTTAAGTGGTTTACTAATTTTGTGTGATTTGTTTTAATGCATTGCTTTAAGTACATATGTTTCTTCAACGAGGACAATAGAGGTGTACCTGAGAGAGATCTCTACGCCGAACTTCAATGCACGAGCCAAGGGGCGTATATTCTTCTCTAATTTATTGAATTTTGTCTCAGGATAACTATGATTGAAAGTTTGGGGCCCCCATTTTGTGCACATTGCTTAAATTATGAATCTGATGCATATTTGAATGGATTCGTTGAATATTTGAATGATGAATGTGAATTGAATTGTACTTGTTTTGATTGGATTTGGTGAATTGAACTTGCTGAGAATTTAATTGTTCAAGGAGACCTGGAAATTTTCTTGGTCGCAACATAGATTTTTGGAGACTATACAGATTTTTAGTCGCAAAATCAATTCATAGGTCGCGACCAAGAAGCAGGACTATCACAAGAAACAAGTTGGAAGAAGAGGTTGTGACCACATCTCAGGTCGCGACAAAACTTTTTCGGTCGTGACCAGAATTGTCCAAATCTCAATAAAAATAGGTTTTAAACCTTTCATTTGGGCGTCGCAACATTGGAGATAGCATTTATTGAAAATCATTGATGAGACTCGGTTGTGTCGTACCCCCGTGTCGCAATCATGACATTGAGCGACTTCCATTCAACTCGGCTCATCTTCGATTCATTGAGCTTTTAGGTCGCACTGCGTCCAATAGTTTTGAACCCACAGGCCCTAAAGCTGTTTATTATCTGAGCAGAAACCCGGCCGAGGAAATTAAAGGAATCGGTTTAGGTCGTATTTTCGAAAGAAAGAATTCAAAAGTGAGATGTGCTCTCGGAAAACGTCGAAACTTCCTTCGAGTTTTCCCTCATTCTTTCTTAAAATCTCTGTTGGAAATAGCCGGGCGCTCGGGATCAGAAAAATTTCCTTAGTTCATTCATTGGGAATATTAAAGAAATTAAAGCTTCTTCATTCCCAAGAGAATCAAGGTCACTATAAAAGGATGGGAAGACACATAAAGAATAAACAATTAAAATAGAGGAAAGGGAGAATGAGGAAAAAGACGAGTTCCAAGGGTGCAAATGCAGAGCGTATGAATGGAGTCGGAAAACAAACCAATTCCAGTCATGATTCCAAAAAATTCTTTGTCATTACAAAAATGGATGATGGGGAAGGAATTGGAAGAAGGGTTAACCAGAACCCCCATCATCCAGAGGAGGAACTCAGACAGAGGAGGCAAGGAAAAGGCTCACCTTGTTGGGGGGGCTTTGCTCCGCTATCAACCCCTTCCTTCAGTGCAAATTCGGTGACAAGGGACGTGCGCGAACTCTGACCCAGCCTTTAGGAGGAAGGCATAGGGTTTTAGATTAAGAAATAGAGAATTTTCCTCAGGATTAGATACAGTCGTATTTATAATTTTTTGCATTAGTTTTGTATAGATAAATCAGTTATGTGACATTGGAGATGTTTGATATTTGAATAAATAAATTCAGGTTGCTTAACAAATTGATTGTTTTAGGTTCTAGCCCGATATCTTGAGATGTGTGGTTTGTTTTCATTAATTATTTGCATAAAAAAAATATGATAGCCTTTAATGCGAACAATGACCAAATGACCAGTGTTTATCGAAACGACAATGAAAAGAAAATAAGAGCCAGAACTTATCGATAAAAAATGAATTTAGGAGTTGCGCGTACTTGAAAATCAAGTTTAAAGCGTAGAAATAGGAAGAGGTATATTACTAAGGGACAAATAAAATGATTGAAGTTTTGTATATAAACAGTGAGTCCATACAAGTCTTGAAAGAACAGTACACAAGGTCCACAAAATTCTTGAACCCTTGAAAAGAATTAGTAACATCTTCTGGGGATTCACAATTTAGGATATAGGGTCTAGAACTTGTAGATTATTGGTTGAGGTAATCCTAGGTAGAAATAGTTGTGGTGATAGAGGCCATCTTTGGAAGTTTAGTACTTTCAAGCCTACCCTCACTATATGCTAAAGGCATAGACTCTAGTCCTTTTGATTTGGGCTAAACATGCTGATTTCTTGATTAAGCGACAATTAAAAAAGCGAATCCCTCCGCTTAAAGTAATCTGCGGCAAAAAGAACCCCCAAATTATCGGTTTCGAGAACAACAAAGTTTCTTTCGTAAAGAAAAGAAGCAAGTTTTGAGAATATATTTCCTTACATTACAAGGAAGGAGGAGAAGAAACAAATTGAGAAGCAAGAAAAAGCGAGAGATTGAAAAAGAGGAATAAGTTTTGTCTTGTGGCCTATCTCCCTTGAACGATTAAGCTCATAGGGGTGGAGCAGCACCTAGTACCTAATGCCAACTGTGGTATGGGGTTGCTATTTGAAAGTTCTCTAAGAGTGATAAGCCTAAGAAGACAAACATTGTCTTGTTCCACTCACGGAAAAAGAAAAAAAAAAAGATGTACCAGACCAAGATTTAGGAGAATCTATATTACAAGGAAGGAAAAAGATGAAATCTAAAAGCGATTAGATAGAAAGGAAGAGTGGAATCTAGGTAATTTGCAACCACAATTTTCCAATTATCTACCCAACTACCTAAGCTTAACATTAAAAGCCTGAAAGACCTCTTTGATCTCGAAGGTTGAATTTACCTACATTAGTGGAGATCAATATGAAAAACAAGCCTATGGGACCTTGACTAGTTTCCTAAGGAGATTCCCAGAAGATTAACTAATTCAAAAGATGAAAAGTTGAAGACGCACGCACATAGTCACGAGAACAAGATACGTTGGTATGCGTGTAAATGCGGGGAATTCATCATTGTATTTGTGATAGAAGTTGAAACCATTCCTTTCCTCGGTAGAGCGAGAGTTTAAAAGGATGTTGCTACCTCCTTTTTCAAGTTACAAGATGGGATAAAGTTGTGGTTTGAATTAGAAAAATGTCCTTTAAAATAAAGCTCAATTATTTGAGGATAAACAATTCTTTCTTCTCTTTGCTTGGGGACAATCAAAATTTTAAGTTTAGGGGAATTTGATGAGTCCAAAAACTCATTTGATTTTAATACATTTTTCTAAAATATTTTGCAAGATAAGTATAGATTCATGTGCAGAAATATGGATATCTTACTCAAATTCAATTTTTGCAGAAAATTACAGCATAATCGAAGGTCCAGCCAAAACCGAGAAGAAAGCAGCCTCAAAAGCGAAAAGATGTGTAACCCAAAATTGGAGTCTGCAACAGAAGCTCATCGGTTCGGTTATTTCCAGTCCGCGACATCACGAGACTAGTTTTGAGAGAGAAATGAAAGCTTTTATCAAATTGGTCGTGATCGGAAGTGAATTTACGACTAAGTACCAGGGCAACCCATTGGCAGAGTTGCGACCAAGAAATTGTGACCAGGCGACCGAGAAATATTCAAGGTCATATAATCTTAGGTCGCGACACCACGCGAGGTCGCGGCGTTGATCGGATTGATGAAGCCCGCAAATGGGGTCTGCAAGAAAATTTGAAGTTCTTGACCAGTTCTTAAATGAAGGACTCAGCGAAGTGCGCGTGGCGGGCATTCGGTCGCGACATGAAAGCTAGTTGAAGTCACAACATGGAGTTTGAGGTTTGCAACATGAAAGCTGAGCCCTGGCGAAGTCCCTGCCGAAGAAAATTGAAGAGCTACCACTTTTATTAGTCAAGGACCTCAAGGGAGGTCGCGACCAATCATTCCCAGGTCGCGACACGAGAAGTGCGAGAATTAAAAATCCGGGTCACGACTACGTCGAGCAACTAGGACCAAATGCAACGAGGCCCAGAGTAACCTGAGTTAGGTGACACCATCTTGAGGTCGTGACCTGAAATAGAAGGTGTAATGAAGAAACTGGTTACAACTAAGAATTGAGGTTGCAACTAGACCAGAAGAAAGGCAAGGAATATCAAAAAGCCGATTCGCGACCAGAGTATTAGGTCGCTGACTTAAATTCGAGAACATGTGAGAGGCCGAAAAAGGAGGTGCGATCAATCATTTAGGTGTAACCCTAAAGAGATGCGGCAGGTCAAAATCCAGGTCGCAACCAAAAAAAGGAAGTCCGACCTAGAGTTAAGGTAGTAGAACCATAAATGTGGTCGCGACCTAAAACTGAGGTCGCGACATACAATACTAACCACAAAAAAGGAAAAGAAGTCGACTCGGGCGAAGTGATGACAACAAAAACAGGGCAACCAAAAACTAAGGTTGTGACGCAGAATGCAGAAGAAAGGAAGGAGGAACGAGGTCGCGACATGGAACTATGGTCGCGACATCGGTTTTTGAAAATAACTAAGCCAACAAGGTCGCGACTATAATTGATGTCGCGACTACTACTCAAGCGGCTGAACAGTCCTTGCGAAGTTATCGGGTTGCAGCGAGCAGTACAAATGAGAGAGAAATCAGATCCACGACATCGAGTTTGAGGTCGTGGGCATGACGATAAGCGGGCTCTCTTTTCGTTAATGCAAAATCCACCAGGAGCTTTTTAGAATTAGGGCCCATTTTCTTTTGACATTTATAAATAGACTTTTGGAGAATAATAAAGTAACTAAGTCTTGATACCTGGCGGGGAAAGGAGAAGGACTCATTGATATTTTAAGAGTAGATTTTATTTTCTTTTCTTTTATTTTATTTCTTTTACGAATGAATGCGCGGCTTGATTGTAGAAATGATGAAGCTGGATTTAACTTTTGATTTTCTTAATACAAATGCTGCCTGAAATTAATGGATCCTAGATAAATTTCTTGAATTCGTTTTTCTCAGTACATTACAATTACAGTGGGTGAATTTGATCAATGATCTATTGTTGGTTGTAATGCAGTATTTAGAACGCAACTTCGCTAGATTGGATTTACCGTTAGTTACAATCTTTTCTACGTAATTTAGAGAGAAATACTTGGATTGGGATTTATTTGATTGATGTTATTCTTGAACCTGCTCCCGGTTCCCAATGACACGAATACCGGTTCAAGGAGTGTTTCTTGCTCGATTTCGGGATGCCCTACGTGTGACCTGAGTTGGAGGTCGAGCTTAGAGAATTCACTTGTAGGTATGTTAGACTATCATTGATGAACTACTAAGCTCTAAGGGTTCATTTCGATAAATTCCCTTTTCACTCATAATTGATGTTGGAGGGGAGCATTTATCAATATAAATAATTAGAGATTTCACCTCAATCTAAAGGGGAATTCCTAACCACGTGTTAGCTGAGATCTAATCAAGGGAAGGGAAGAACCATTAGATTTAAAGGATGAGTCATCAATTAGATGGTAGAAACACATGAAGCACCCCGAGAAGGGAAGCAAAAGATCTGTAGTCTCAAGAAATGGGTATGAAGTATTGAGAAAGAAAAATACCCAGATCTTGCAAGAAGCTCAAAAATACAAGTAGTTGGTTAAATCCTTGTCTTTTAGAAAAGAAAGAGACCCTTAGCAAGTGAACATGGAGAAATCCAATGGCATTGTTAGGCAATCTTGGACAAATTCAAATCCATAAGTATTGAAACGAGAAGCGATACGCATTTTAATGCGAGGAATTATTTGTTTCACGGTATTTCTTTGATAGTGTCCATTTCTCACAAAAGCGATTCGAATCCGGTAATTTGTTTCTTATTTTTTTTTCGTTATCATTTATTTCCAGTTACATAATAGTTTACAGTAAATGGTCATTAATTTCTAGATTAAACTCTCATTATCCATTTTAAGTTCAAATAGTAAGGACCTTAAGTAGTTGGGGTAGTTGATTTCCAATTCTTATCAATCTCTGTGGGAATGATATCTGGACTTACATCCAATTTTTACTACTTGTATGGCAGTGTCATAGACTTAACCTAAAATTTTGAATCCTGACACAAAGGAACTTTTATTCCGTTAAAGCAAGTCTATCCAATTTTAACATAGATGCAAGAAGAGTGTAAGGTTCCTATAATTATGTTAATTTTGAGGGGTTTTAGTCTATATAATCAAAGGCAAACAACGGCGCGATCCGTTTCGCCATCCGAGATCTAGAGAAAAATCTAGGGTTTTGCATGCGTGAGGCAGAAGTGCCCGGTCGCTCGTTTTCGAGGAAAAATACGCTTTTCCCAGGGTTTCACAATAGATGTTTGATACTTCTCCCGGACTACGGCTCCACCACCACCAAGAGTGAATATTGACCCAGTGTGAGCTTTCGACTATCTTTGTCACGATTGAAAATCGAATCGGTATATTCGATGGGGTTCGGGTCTCCTTTGAGTACAAGCATATAATCTCGTTGTCCTAAGATACTTGAAGAATAATATGCTTCACTACTATCCAGTGACCCATTCTAGGATTGGATTGGTAACAGCGGCTATCCCTGCGCAGATGTCGGGCCTCGTACGACATGGCATACATGAGTACATCTGGCCGAGGCATAGGGGGAATGCGTCTCTTGCTCCTCTTCCTCTTGAGGTGTCTTAGGACACTGCTCCTTGGAAAGGATAATTCTATGCCGGGTCGGTAATAGACCTTTCTTAGAATCTTGCATCGAAAATCGAGCTAGCACCTTACCAATATAAGATGCTTGAGAAAATGCCAAAAACTTGTTCATACGATCTCTTATAATTTGGATCCCAAGAATATAGCTTGCTTCTCCCAAATCTTTCATTTGAAATTGCTCGGCTAACCATTTCTTTTACATTCGATAATGTTTCTACATCATTCCCAATGGTAGATATCATCTACGTAAAGAACCAAGAAGACCACCTTCTCTTCTTTGATGTACTTCTATACACAGGTTCATGACATTTTGCTCAAAACATACGTTTGATAGTTTCATCAAAATCAGGTTCCAAGACCTTAAAAACTGCTTTGAGGCCATAAATGGACCTAACCAACTTGGAGCTTTCTCTTTGTTGGCCTTTAGCCACAAAACTTATACGGTTTGCATCATGTAGATGCTTTCACCGAATAGCCATTCAGAAAAGCGTGTGACATCCATTTGCCATATCTGATAATCGAGACAAGCGGCTATGGATAAAAAAATGCGAATAGACTTAAGCATAGCTACTGGCGAGAAAGTTTCTTCATAGTCCACTCCCTCTTTTTGGGCATAACCCTTTGCCACTAGCCTAGCTTTGAAAGTCTCCACTTTCCCATCTATGCCTCTTTTTCTTTTGAAGATCCATTTATAACCTATGGGCCTGACATCCTCAAGTGGATCTACAAGTTCCCAGATAGAGTTAGAGTACATGGACTCCATTTCTTGGTTCATAGCATCTTGCCATTTGTCCTTATTAGAATCATCCATGGCATCACGGTATGTCAATGGATCATCTGATTAGTGGCCCGACGCAGAAATTGTGCTATAAGCCTTCGTGTCGAGCAGGGATGGTAGTGCGCACTACCCTCCCACTACATTCGAGAGTGCTAGGATGTCACGAATAGGAATGTTCTGCCTGACACTGTCGTTCGTCAATGGTTGATGGTGATTTTCTAATATGATCATAGTTCCTCCAATACAACCTTATTGTGAGGTTTGAAGTTTGTCATATAGTCATCTTCGAGAAAAGTCGCATTTGTTTATACAAATACTTTCTTATCCGAAGGACTATAGAACAAACCTCCCCTTATGCCTTTTGGATAGCCTACAAACATACACACTTCTGTGCGGGGTTCCAACTTCCCGATCTTTCCTTTCGGCACGTGTGACGAACACCCCGTATCTGAGTGGCGTAAAGCGGGTTTATGTCCATTCCATAACTCTAAGGGTGTCTTTTGGATTGACTTAGATGGAACTACATTCAAAATGTAGACTGCATTTTGTAGTGAATATCCCCAAAATGAGATTGGTAATGAGGAGTAGCTCATCATTGATCTAACCATATCTAGTGCGTCACATTTCTCCTTTCTCTGACACCCATTACGCTTTATGGTGTTCCGGGTGTGTGAGTTGGGATGGATTCCATGTAACAAATGATCCTTGAACTGCGTATCAAGGTATTCCTCCTCGATACGATCGGTTTTTAGTGATTTACCTAAGCTGCTTTTGAAACTACACCATGAATTCTTTAAACTTTCCAAAAGTCTCAGATTTCTTATGTATTAGGTAAACATAACCGTATCTTGAATAATCGTCAATGAAGGTGACAAAATATTCATAACCACCTATAGCTTGTACACTTAGTGGACCGCCGAGGCGATCGCTAGTACACAGTTGAAGAGGTTCTTTGGATCTCTCACCCTTTTGTTGAAAGGTCTCTTAGTCATTTTACCTTAGCGGGATTCACAAGCGGGAAGAGTGCCAACATTGCTTTCTTAAAGGACCATCCTTTACCAACGGTTTGATACGTGAGAAGGTTTAATGTGGCCTAACACGAGATGCCAGATGCGATGTTATCACCATAGGGAAACTTTTGACATTTGTTAGATTTAGGATGTTCTACTTTGAATAATTACGAATTGTTAATGATCGCTCAGCTGGCCTTAAGACGTAGAGCCCATTTTCTGGTTTTGCATGACAAATATCTAAACCATTTCTTGAAATAACAATCTCATTATTAATAAAAGAAATACTAAATAATTGTTCATGCAACATAGAAACAGAAATCAAATTTCTCCTAAAACTAGGAATAAAAAATACATTGTTCAAAACAAGATATTTATTCCTAAAATTTAAACAGGAGACTCCCACTGCCTTTTCTGAGACGACCTCCCCACTACCAACTCTCATAGTAACGTCCTATGACAAGTTCCTAGAAGAACTAAGCATCTGCCGAAGAACAAACATGGTTAGTGGCTCACGAATCAACTATCCGAGGTGACAAATCATCTTCCATAAAGAACTACGAAAACCCGATGCATCATATTTACCTTTCTTTTTCCTTCAATTTGGAGAAGATACTTTGTTATAGTTTCTCTTCTAGTGACCTTAAACATAGTAAACACTTTCCTTTAGGCTTCTTGTGCTGGGGTTGTTCTTCTTTTCTGCTGCCTTTGTGGTTTCCCTTTCTTGGGTTCTAACCAGACCCACCTTGTGTGTTTTTCCTCTTTTTATTGTTGCTACCATAAGAGGAAGATGGCTTATGCTCAGCAACATTTGCTTTGCCCTCTTTAGGCCTAGTCTTATTTATGGCCTCAAAAGTCTCTGATTTATTCGGGAGTTGAGGTCATGTGTTGTCTTGCGGCTTGTTCATAACATAGTTGGTAGTGAAGCGTGAGAAAGCGGTGTGAGGACTCAAGGATAATAGCAGGTAATGCTCATCAATGGTATTTATGTATCTACGCCTCGTGCATCGGGTTGATCATGTTCAAAACATGTTCCATATTTGGAACTCCTTTCTTCATCTTAGCGTTCGAGAAAATACAGCTACAGTAGCTTCGTGATGGCCTTAGTCGGTGTTGCTGAAACATGGCTAAAGAGATTCCCAAATCTCATATGCAATCTCCATGTCCTCATGCTTCTTCCTAAGAACATCGTTCATGCTAGCAAGCATGTAACAACATGCTTTATTGTTGGAATGAATCCAACAATCATATCTATCTCGTACAGTACAAGAAGCATTAGCAGGGGGCTCTGGAGGACATTCCTCAATGAGAATGAACTTTTGGTTCTCACAAATTAGCACAATATTAATGTTTGACTTCCATTGCCAGTTATCACCACTTTCAGTTTTCATTAGCGGTAAAAGCGATAATGGGGTTGTTTGATGACATGATTCTTGAGAATTAAATAACTGAGCAATTACTATAAATGAAAATAAATATCCTGAAGCTTTTGGAAAAGTAGCGTGATGCATGAATGCAGCAAGTAAAAACACATAAAACCTTATGCTAATCCCACGATAAATTGATTCAATATTAATATGGGCCATAGGGTCCGTTATGCCAATTTAAATCAACTTGAGGCGTCTCAAATTAATAAGAAAAATCAAAAATATCACCGTATTTTCTTTTACTTATTAACTCTTGTGAGGCTGGTCAAGGTATGATGAACAATTTAACCATGCCCACTTATGAGTGTGCGGAGCCATTATTTCAAATTTAATGACTTAACTCAAAATTGCTGCCGTAGGGTAGGACAATCCTGGCTCCCACATCACCTCAAATCCTATACGCCAAGGAAGTCGACCTTGATATTAATATAGATAGAAACCCTCCAGGTAGGAGATAATCTAAGCGTCGCTGACCAGGCTCTATCTATATCTCATGGTGTTGCACTAATAATGGAGACCGTGGGGGTATGTGTCATATAACCTTCTCCCACTCACTATTTTTGAAATAAGTGTTTACTATTAAAACATCATATGTCTTATAATCTGGCCGGTTATTATATCTATATAATTAATTACTAAAATGTGAACTCTAATCAAATTATGAGTCAAATCCTATTGGTACTAAGTTAATTAGACAATCTAATCCATAAATTAAGTGGGCCTAACTATTAGGTAAACCTAGTATATAAAATAATTGGGCCTAAGTCAAATTTACCACTAATCAATAAAATCTTTATTTTACTAGAGTTGGAAAAATCACAGGCTTCGAGTAATCAACATGAAGCCTAGAATTAGGAATTAATGTGAATTTTACCAAGTTTAGCTAATTAAACTAAGCACGTTATTTAATTAATTGTTCCATCAAAGATGAACAAGATAAGCACATAGGACAATCCTAATTATAAAGTTCTAGGAAAAATGAATATGTATGCAAAAGCATTAAATGTGGGCATTCATGTATGGCATGTTAAATGCATTGACATGTTATCAATCATATCAATAACAATAAATAATAAAATAAATAAATAAAAGAAAGTGTGCCGAGTGTCTTGGGTATTTCTAAAATTACAACCCTTGTAAATAAAATAAATAAATAAATAAATTAAAAGTTGGAGCTTTACTGCTAGGTTACATAACTCCCTTATGCTTCAACTCTTTATTACAGGCCCAATCCACCAAACTCTTGATTCAATGATTAGTGCCCAAAGTGCTATTTTGAACCCTATTTTAATAGGTTTTGGCTTTTGTGCTAATTGTTATAATTAACCCAATGACATGTTCGGGTCCTTATTGTACTAACGGTCATATTTTGTGGCTAATTTTGCAGTTTTGCAAGCTTTTAATGCCAAGTTTGTCGAGTCATTCAAGCATGAAGGAATTACGGTCGAACTTCGGCACATTACAGGATCAAAAAATCGAAAGAAAGAATATGAAAAAGGAAGAGAAAATAGCATGAATCGGATGAATAGTGTAGGATGAGCAGAGTAGCTTTGAATAGTGATGAAGCGGGAGGATGCGGAGGCAATTTTAAGCTATTATAGCGAAATTTCGAAACACAATAGCGAAAATTTTCTGCTCTTGTTTTGATATTACAAGCGACTTTCAGTTTTGATTAATCTCGTTTCTGCCTCAATGTAATTATACTATTTAGGATAGATTGGTATTTTCACCTGTTTGTAAGGCTATATAAGCCATTTTATGAAATATTTGTAACCTAACTTTTCATTAAAGGCATTTCGATTACGGACACCTGTTTTCGGCCCTCATTTTCTCTCTTCTCTCTCCTCTTTCTCTCCCTTTCTCGGCTGCCAAACACTCCTTTGAGAATGACAACTCAAAGGATGTTTGGCTAAGTCTCGTATCCTTGAAGAAGAGGGTTGCTAGGCTTGGGAAGTAAGATTTGCATTTTGTTCCCCTTTTTTTCACACAGCAGGTTTTGACATTTTGGTTCCCAAATTTGCAACTCTAGGTTTAAATCTCTTTGATGTACTTTCTTTGGCCAATACTTGGCAAGCTTTTAGGGTTCATGTATTCTTAACTTTAAATCTGCTTGATATCCATTAGTTACTATTCTGAGTACTTGGAGTAGGTTAAGGGATTTATATTTTCCTTGTAGATGCATCCTCGTTGATCAATACTTGGTAATCTTTTAGGGTTGGAGTGGATGCTTATTATTAGATCCATGAGATTCATTAGTTGCTACGAATCATTGTAGAGTGAATTCGAGGTGATAGATTTTCCTTTGTAGGAACCATAAATGCTAAATAAATGCTTTCTATCAAAATGAAAAATTATTAGGGTTTAGTTTTAAAGTTAAATGAAGATCCTGGGTTGGGGAATTGACTATAGGTCATCGTCCCCAACGAGGGAAATGAACTTAGGGACCTCTTTGTATTATCAGCTAACCTAGCGACCCAAACACTTCAAGGATTTCTTTTACATATTTAGTTTGCATTGGTTTATTTTCAATTTCCACAACAACCGACTCCACACTTTTACACCAAATCCTAAAATCAAAACAAAATTCACCATTTTGAGCCTAATGTAAATCATTTCAGTACGAAGAAAGATCCACGTGTTAGATCCTAGAGCGCTATCTTTGCGTAGTTACGCTACGGCGGTAGAGATGGTAGGTTATAAATTTTGTTATAACACTACTATGGCACGAATCATTCAATAACCCAAAACTTCTTTTGGGTAAAATTCAATAACTCTTTATTGACAAGGCCCAAGCCCAATTTTTCTCCATGAGACCATAAAACAATTTTAAGCCTTTAGGACTTGGGTCACAGTCACCACTATGGTCCAACAAGCCATAGGGCCTAGAAAATAAAGTAATGAAGAGCCAAAAATAGTAGGAAACGAAGTTGTTTCCCGTCATCTCGTACATGTGATCATCTTTCTGTATTTTAGTCATAACTTTCTCTCTGGATGTCCATATAAGATGATTTTTGAAGGTATAGAAAGCTGAGAGGTGTGGCTACAATCCATCTGTTAATCACTTTCTAGATTTTTGATCGATCTTCTTATGTCTGAAATTTTTTACAAATAAATTACAAAAAACTTATGCCCCATTATGGCTTGCCTGAAGTTTAGACGGAAAGATTTTGTTCCATTAAATTTTACTCTTTTCACGATCTATTATTTTATGCATACTAATCAACAAACAATAAAACGATTACCTCTTATCGAATTAAAGAATTTTACGGCAAGTAGGGTTGACAACTCGATATCCTTTGATTTTTCTTTTGTTTTACACGATCTTCTAGTCATTCCTCTTAGCTCACGAGGGTACATGTGGGCATACAGTGCTTTCAAAGGTTTTGTTTTTAGAACTCTTGATATTCACAACGCATGAGATCAAGAGGGTTAGATGGAGGCAAAAAATGTGAAACTCTTTTTCTTTTATTTTTCCTCTAATTTTTTATCACCCCTTGACACCTAAGGTTTTGCCTCTATTTATAGTATGCCTTGAATTGATCTCAACCATTGGATCATGTGGCATATTTAAATATTGAATTAAAATTAATTCAAATTAAGTGACCAAAAATAAATAGGATTAATTTCTCAAATTACTGTTTCATCCATATAGTAATTACTATTGAGTAGTGAATTCAATAATTAATTAATGTTAATTTCTCCAAAATTAACCGTTTCATCAATAATAGTAATTACTATTAATTAGTGAATTCAATAATTAATTAGTGGCATTTAATATCCGATAGTACTACATGAATTTGCTATGAAACAATTTCTTTTACAACTATGCCCTCAAAAGGGTTTCTTTGTTAATTTAATAATGTACGGTGTTTTTTACGAGAGGCGTAGGGGGACTATGAACACAGTAATTTAAGCTCAAAAAATTTTGATAATTAATTAACTCTTCAATCAATTAGCTAATCTAATTTAGTATTAATTGATATTATTCATAAAAATCTAAACCGAACTCTTGTAATTACGAGAATAATTTATGGTGATACTGTGGAGTCCATTGATATGATCATTACATACAATTCAATCCACCAAAAATTGATTGCATCATTAGAGCTAGGTGAAATTACGGTTTTACCCCTCTATTGACATATCTTTATCCCTAAGTTCATTAATTCACTAGTGGCTTGATTAATTTATAAACCTAATACTATATTAGAGTGCTCCAGCTTGTTTAGTTCTAAATTAACACTTAAGGGTGATTATCTTTTGGGTTTTGGATTCCATATCACGTAGGACATATTCCCAACCACCTATCTCATTGGGCCTCCAAGACATAAGTATTGGGCACGATGAACTGAGCCAGTAACTTTATGAATCAAAAGGCCCTATTGAAATAGATAGAAGTCCATGGCTACTCAAGATTAAGATCAATCTGCATATGATCATCTAGTGACACAGTTTAAATTCTTAATTGTAACGGTATATTCTCTAAGAGTTTAATCCATGTCTGGTCTTGTCTTATGTAATCAAATTACATAAAGCACCAATATTTTAATGTCACTACATCAGTAATCCAGATCAAGATTACTGCATTCTTAATGTTCAGTGGACCGTACTAGTATTATAGATCAAAGATCCCTACTTTAATTTACTACGGACAGTTAAGTTTATTATCTATAATCTTGATCATCTCATATATAAATGTTATATACTAAGATTATAGTTACATTAATAAACTTTGGATTTTCTGATATTAACTAAATTATACGACACATGTATAAAGAATCAAATAGAAATTGTTTTCATGAAGCGGTACAAATTACATACCCCAGGGCACCATGCCCGGTAGAGATTCTTGGTAATGAATTCAGACAAGGCCTTGGTATACTCCCTTTATTGGGAGTGGCCGAATCACTTTATTGGCTACTCGATTACCTCCCAGAGCACCTCAAACTATACCCGATCCTCTATACGATGGCGACCCCAGAGGCATTGTGTGGATTAAGGTTAAATGCGGGATCGACATCAAAAGATATCCTTGAGCACCTCAAGTCTAAGAATACTTGTACCATTGCTATGATGAGACAATCATCTACATTTAAATAGATGATCCATA
This sequence comes from Tetrastigma voinierianum, assembly GCA_016808115.1. Classification (NCBI taxonomy): domain Eukaryota; kingdom Viridiplantae; phylum Streptophyta; class Magnoliopsida; order Vitales; family Vitaceae; genus Tetrastigma; species Tetrastigma voinierianum. The sequence continues at coordinate 35,943 of JAEQBH010008043.1, read as the reverse complement.
TGATTGATATAAATTCACCGAGGGTCTCAGATGTACTTAGCTACTCTTAGCGAGCATCCCGCAAACCAACTCTAATCTACTCTTGATCACGGTTTATAAGATCTCTTGCTTGATCAATCGAAGTATGACATGTCTGCTAGTCACGTCGGGATCAACAATGTCCGGAGTCTTGTTGATTCTATGACTAAAGGATAATTTGGAGCACTAACATAATTGCACATGATAGGAATCTTATTATCATGATCCATCATGATTTCCTTGTGTTATGTTATGTATCATGGACTTCATTAATTCGATTAAAGATCTGTATCAATTGACGTATGAATATCAAATTAACTTGAAGAAGCCTTTCGTATTAAATAATCGTTTGATAGCGTAAAATAAGTGCTAATGGCGATTGCCGCAGAGCACTTCTCAACAAACTCAACTTGCACTAAAAGCCAATCGCCCTTAATACCATGCCATAAGGGTACATAACGTGTGATTCGTGCCACTTCTTTTAGAGGAAGTGGCTTAGTCGAAGGGATCAACAATATTACGATCAGGTGGGTATTTTTTCTCTATCTTTACATCATTCCTTCCAATGATCTCTTTGATCAAGTGGTATCTCTTGAGTACGTGTTTGGACCTTTGATGAGACCGTGGTTCCTTAGCTTGTGCTATGGCTCCATTGTTATCACAATAAAAAAGTATCGGATGAACAATTCTAGGTACCACTCCTAGTTCAGTAATGAACTTCTTTATCCAAACCGCTTCTTTAGCTGCTTTAGAAGCTGCGATGTACTCTGATCCAGTTGTAGAATCTGCAGTCGTTTCCTATTTGGAACACTTCTAACTGACTGCTCCACCATTCAATGTGAACACGTAACGGCGGGAATTTGGAGTCATCTATCGAGATTGAAGCGGCATCGCTATACCGCAGCAAATAAGATCTCCATCTCCACAGAATACATCCTTAGTCCTTCTCAAGTACTTAGGATATTTTTAACCACCAAATGACCCATTCACGAAGATACGTTGGTGCGCTCGTGACACTGGAAGGCATGCATGATACGTCGGGTCTTGCACATAACATAGTGTACATGATCGATCCTATAGCTGAAGCATATGGTATCATATTCATGCGTGTCCTCTCATCTTGTGTCTGCAGACATAGAGACTTCGAGAGCGTGATCCCACTAACCATGGGGATATATCCTCTCTTGGACTGCTCCATGCTAAACCTCTTTAGCATCTTGTCTATGTATGTAGATTGTGAAAGACCAAGAAACCTTTTAGCTCTATCTCTATAGATCTTTATCCCTAATATATAGGTTGCTTCTCCAAGGTCTTTCATGGAGAAATTCTCGGATAACCAAATTTCGACTGGATTGTAAGATCGAGACATCGCTTTCTCATCAAGTATGTCATCCATACAAGACTAGAATATGGGATCAGAACTCCATTTGTCTTCTTATATACATACAAGGTTTACCTGCATTTTATGAGAAACCAAACTCTTTGATTGTCTCATCAAATTGGGATTCTAACTCCTAGATGCTTGTCAACTCCATAAATGGATTCCCGGGTTGCACACTTATCGCTTACTTCCAGATGTGAAACCTTCAAAGTTGTGTCATATATACCTCTCTGGCCGCTCTATTGAGGAAAGGTCTTTACATCCATTTCACACATCTCATAATCAATGAGCTACTGGTGGCTAGGAGTATTCTTATGGATTTAAGATATCGGATCAAAGTTCCTGGTCATAATCAACCTATTGCTACGATAACCTTTTAGCTCTGCCAAGCCCAAACTTTATAGGTAATCACATTACCTTCCATGTCCGTCTTCTTTGAAGATCCATTTGTACCCTATGGGTTTTATCCTTTTGTGTGGATCAACCAAAGTCCACACTTCGTTGTGGTATACACAGGAATCCATCTCCAACTTCATGAATGAGCTATCGATCGTGACCTCGAATTGTTCACAGATTCTTCGTATGTAGTTAGCTCATCATTTTCTATGAGCAATACGTTCTTTTGTTCGCTAATGAGAAATCCATATATCTTTGGGACAGAACGTATCTTACTTGTCCTACGAAACACTTGTGTTTTAGAAGAGTCAGCTATTAATTCATCATCATGAATTACAAATCTTCAAAGTTCGCCGTAGACGATACCCGTCTCGTTAGGAGCATCTTGAACTTCTTCACTAAGCTCCACTTACTCATTTGACCGCTCTTTTCTCAAGAGAACTTTTCTCTAAGAAGACATCATGCTTTGAAACAAACAACCTTTGTTCCAAAGTGTTGTAGAATTCTTATATCCTGTTTCTTTAGGATATCCTACAACAGGGTACCACCTCATCGACCTAGCTTCGGGGTTTATCCGATAATGCCCGTCTATATAAGCAGGACAACCCCATATTTTCATGTAAGAAAGATAAGGCTTTTGGTTAGTCCATATCTCATATGGAGTAACTTCAACTGACTTCGATGGGACTCTATTTAAGATGTAAAAAACAGTCTCAAGTGCATAGCCCCAAAAGGATTTAGGCAGGTGATGAGTCTAAAAACTCATTTCATTTTTAGTCCATTTTTTTTAGTATATTACAAGATAATTGTTGATTCATATGCAGAAACCTTGGTAATTTACTCAAATTTAATTGCGTAAAATGGCAAAGATAAGTTTAAAATCCCAAAGAAAACTGAAGAATTCAAATGAGAATGCAAAGGAGGTCGTAACTTGAAAATGGAAGTCGCGACAAGGAGCTCGTTTGTTCAGTTATTTCCAGGTCACAACATCACCAAGACCAGTTAATGAGGTTGCGACCAAGAAAGTGTGGTTGATACGAAAGAAATTATTCAAGGTAGAAACTGAGGTCGCGACGCCAATCTGAGGTCGCGACTTTGATCTGTTGATGAAGCCACAAAGGAAGTTCCTGTAGAGAAATGAGGTTACAACTAGTGCTTCAATGAAAACCTTATTCTAGGTCGTGACGTGTATTCCAAGTCACGACATGGAACTGAATTGGAAGTCACAACAAGGAGATTTGAGGTTGCAACTATAAGAGAGTTGGAGAATCAGAAATGAGGTTGCAACCTAATATCGAGGTCACGACAGGAAGCCTGAAGCTGAGCCAAGCGAATTCTAGCTAGTGAAATTGAAGGCAAACTACTTATTATTCAGAGCGAAGGAGGCCATACCAATCACGGAGGTCGCGACTCCAAAGAAACACCGAACATTACAAAGCCAAGGTCGCATCTCCACATTGAGGTCGTGAATACGAAACCTTGCCAACGGTCCTTACCAAGAAAATGAAGTTACGACCACTTAACCACCAAGAATCCCAAAGGAGGTCGCGAACTTAATCATCAGGTCGCGACCAATACATTAATCGAAAGACACATCCGTAAATAGAGGTTATGTTTAAAGCACAATTGAGACAACCCGCAACCAAAAGGGAGTAACGTGACGCCACGACGCCATAATGAGGTCAATGACCCATGAAATAAGAAGGGGCTATTAAAAGCAAATATACCAATATCGAGGTCACAACCTAAATTATGAACATATCAAGGCAGAAGATTGCGCGAGGTCGCAACTCGAAAAGTTAAGGTCACGACTCCGAGGTGAGGCAAAAGAGAAAAGAAACGTGGTCGTGATCCAAAAAACCGAGATCGCAAGGTGCAGCAAAAGAAGGAAAAGAAGTCCCGACTAGAATCCAAAGTGGTGACAAATGTGGAGGTTGCAAATTACAAAAATTGAAGTCGGACTTTAATCGCTAAAGCAGAAGGGAACGACAACGAGGCTGCGATGCGGAGACTAAGGTCGACATCAATTCTGAGAACAATTGAAAGAAAGAGGTCACACTACAAATTGGAGGTCGCACCACTAATCAACAAGCCGCAAGAAACCGTCGATCAGCAAACCGCTGCAACTGAACTGGAGCAGATAAAGGGAATCCAGGTCGCGACATCAACCCAAGGTCGCGACATGAGACAGTAATCTGGGCTTTTTCTTCTGGGAATTCTACCTGGATCTTTGTGCATTCGGCCCATTTTATTTTGACATATATAAATAGACAGTGTTAGAATAGTAAAGTAACCTCTAACTTTTTCACTTTCGGCTAATGGTGAACTCGGAGAAAAAGGGTCTATTGTATAGTTTAGAGTATATTTCTTTCTTTTCTTTCTTTATTTTCTTTTCTCGATCCGAATCGCGAATCAAAAGTAAACGATTGAAGCTGGATTTTTATTTATGTTATTTTCTTTTTAAAATTACTGCATGAAAATTGTGAAATCTAGACAAATTTCGAATTCATTTCTTCTCGCCTTTAATCAAGGGACATAAAGGATGTACTTGATCGATGCTCCATGTGACTGTGATGCGTGAATTAGAACACAGCCACTGATTCGACATCGCTAGTTGCAAATTTTTTCCGCAGTAAAAATTCGAGAATTACTTGGGTTAGGTGATTTATTTACTTGGTGTTGTTTTTTGAATCTATAAGTTCAATGGTAGTACCCGATTACCCGGGCCTAAGAGTGTATCTTGCTCTGATTTCAGGATGCTCAGACACACACAAAGTTGGACATTCCTGAGAGCTGAGACCATTCACTTATGGGTATGTTAGACTACCATTGATGAACTACTGAGCTCTAAAAGTTCATTTTGATAAATCCCCCATTCGCTCATAATTGAAGTTAGAGGGGAGTATTTAACAATATAAATAATATGAGAGTTCACCTCAATCTAAAGGGAAGCTCCCAACCCTGTGTTAGCTGAGATCTAATCAAGGGAAAGGAAGAACCAATATATCTGAAGGATGAGCCACAAAGTAAGTGGTAGAAACTCTTGGTAAAAATCACAGAAGAAAGCAAAATATTTGGTGGGCCATCAAGAAATGGGTGGGAAGTATCGAGAAAGAAAAATACTCGATCTTGCAAGAAAATCGAAATACAAGCAATCGTCTATCTTGACTTCGAGAGAAGCAATACTGTAACCACGAATATGGAGAAATCCAACTGCAACATTTAGGCAAATTTTGGACAAATCCAATCCATCAATAAAACAGAGCAATGTACTTTCGTGGAATCGATCGTTTGATTTTAATTCTTTTCGATAGTTTTCATTACAGGAACAGATCATTCAAATATTTTGTTATTTATATTATTAGTTGTTTTCATGTTATTTCAGTTTATATTTTTAGTTAATAGTCTAGGATCTTTATTTTTCTAGATAAAATTTTCACTATCAGTTTTTAGTCCAAATAGCATAGACTTCGTAGTCAGTAGTTGATTCCCACCTCATTAACTGTGAAACATACCTGACTTACATTCTATTTCCTTACCATCAGATGACTGCAGTAATTTGCAAAGCACATAGACTGACCCATTTTTGTAAACCCACACCAAGAAAGGTTTATTTAATCAAGCAAGTTTATCCAAACGACATGGTTAAAAGAGGCGTAATATTAAATCATGTGACCGAGGGGGCTTTAGTCTATATAAAAAAACAAGTTTTATGGCGGCTGTTGTCGGGATTTGAAAGGATCATAGATTCATATTCTAACAAAAGAGGAAAAGCTAATTTGGACATTTTTCTAAAATTTTATAAAAAGAAAATATCTAAAATGCCTTTATAAGCAACATATACAGCCACTGATTCTTAACAAACCATGTTGAAAAAGCAATTTTTGTTCTTCACAAATCCTATTAACTGAGTGTGTTTCAATTCCCAAGAGATCCCAACGCACAGTAGCTTTGATTCGCACTCAAGGTTGCATACCTAATTGAAAGAACACTTGTGAACTTAAGATTAAAAGAGCAGAACGCAGCCATGGGAAGATAAAGATACATGACCACACAGAGAGAAAAAGGACAAAGAAATAAGGCTCCTATGATCACACACAATGGAGGATTTCGGGAGGCCCATCATTCAGAAGAATATTCGCAATCTATAGTCATCAGGATAAGGAACAATTTGAATTCAAAGCGCCTTGATAGTATAATGAAAAGGAAGAATGTCACTGCCACTCCACCAAGACCCTAACGAGCACCAGATTTGCATATGTAAACGAAGAAGCTCGAATGGGAGTGAGGCTAGAGGTGATAAAACCTATCTTCTTCCTACTTTTCCAGACAGGCAAAACAAGAATAATATTACTGTTATGGTCAGCTTGATACCCGGGAAGAGCCGTGAAGATATCAAGAAATTTTCCCCATTCCTCAAATTCTCCAGAGAAGAAGATATAGATCGTAGTGTTCAACAGGGAAGATGAGAGCCTATACATAGAGCCCATGATAGATTCAAGAGGTTGTCAAGAGAGCCCTGATGGCTGAATTGATTTAAAACTGGCGGATATAGTGTATCATGCTTCCAATGATATCTGGCATCATGTTTTTACGGTCAGGGAGGATCCAAAAGAGGTATGGTCAAGAGGTTGTGATCTGATGTAAGACCTGGCCAAGTGCAATATGAAGGCTCCATCCGAAGCTTTCAAGGGTAACAAATAGAGAAAAGGGGTCATGGGAGTCTGAAATGACACATGGAAGCAAAAGTGATGCACCACATGATGACAAACATTAAAGAAAATGCATAACGTCATGAGATAGATATGAGCAGGCAATGGAGAAGGTGTTTAAGCACCACTAGAAGAAGACTATGGTTGAGGGAGCTGGCACGGAATAACACTACAGTTTCATTTCAAGCCAAATCCTAACTCATCACACACTACAATCCAATGACTGAGGAACCAAGGAGAATTTCATACGCAGGCAAGATAAGGCCCAAGGTACGGATGTAATCCCCAACATGGATACTAAAATACCAAGGTTCCGTAAGATTGGCATAGGGTGACTTAGAATGACTATCAGGTCAAAGAGGACCAAACCATTTGAAGAACAAATGCACCATGGGGGACAACAAGAGGTCATGCACACTCCATGAACATAAATCAATGACTGCAGCTTTCAAGTCGATACCAAGTGTTTCGTGAAGAATACAAGTGCTCCACTTAAGAACTTGGACACAAGTAGGCACCGGCCCTTAGTAGCCAAATCGAGCAAGGGTACATTCCTCAGTGACACCTAGAAGAATCCAAAGGACTCATGTACTCACTTGCTATGGGAAGAAGTGCGGGCAACAATGTATTGAAGAAAGAAAGAGAGCAAGAGATCGATGTAGAAATCGTGAAGAACTGGAAAGGAAGAAGAGAAAAGCATGCCTGAGAAGACTACAGAAGCAAAGAAGAAGATACAAACCTAACAAACAAGGAAGTAGTGAGTAGAAATGTATGAGAAGGTACTCACTATACACCTACGCTATCTCCCCGTGAGGTTTTTAAAGAAAGGGAAGAGTATTTAGATTCTGACATATTTCAAGAAGAGTTAGGAAATCATATCCTTAGTAATCAACCAAATGCCTAATCTATGCAAAAATTTCAAGGAGATACCAGCAAGAAAAGGAAAATAGCCGTAGGAAGTAGTTAGTGGACTGATACATTTATGTGTAGTAGTTATCCAAAGAAAGCTCCTTAAAGAAAACATGACCTGAAAGTAGCTTTCACCATTCCCGTCCATAGAAATATGAATTCAAGAATTAGGATATGGGTGTTGGGTATAATTCTGATGCTCATCATGGTAAAGACTGAGTTTGGGGAACTTAATTCCCAACAACAACTCATATTGCAAAATGGTCGACAAAGATCAATGGCACAAACTTTGCAAGGTGTTCTTGAAGATGTGCTCGGCAAGGTGGGGAAAATTCATCTCTTCCCCTCAGGGATTTTGTGATTATGAAGATGGAGGCTGACACCCAAGTTCCTCGTTGCTAGGAAGACCCTTCTTAGCAACCTGGAGCCGCTTCTTGATAGATGTGTAGAAAGGTGAACTAACCTCTAAGGGTAGGAATGAAGCAAACAAGACTTTAATCTTAATGCAGCTCAGAACACCTTGACGAGATGCAGTAAAGTCATATATCGTAGAAAACAATAGTTTTCAATGTTGAATTGAATTCTCGATCGTACTCTCAACATTCTATCAATGAAATGAGACACTTTTATCTTGAGAGTATATAGAAATAAGTGTTTTCAGAGGAGTAATAAAGAAATAGCTTCTGAAAGTATGAGTCGAAAATAAATAAGATGATGTATGCCATGGACGTAAAACTAATGAAAGTGAAACAGCGCGAAGGGCGACATTGAAGGAATTCGTCACTATTTGAAATATATTTTCTTAGAAAATGATAAAAGAGAAACCAAGGCCAGATTGCGCTGTATTTGATCAATTTCCAGAATGTTACCGGAAATTCTAAGAAAGTACAAGGAAGCTATTGTTTCAATAATTGAGGATCTAGAGAGAAACCAATCTTTACATGCCCCCATTTGGTACTTTTTTGCTTTTAGAATGCATTTGGTTTAGTAATGCCCTATACATCCTGAAAGGTGGCTTAGATGTCTTATTGATTTAAGTAAGAAGTATGGAGATCTTCACTACGATTGTTGGGATGATCCGCCAATAATGCCTCGTATAACTTGGGATGATTTACAGGTGCTAAGACAATAATCTAGCTTGAATTGGGAAAATGCCAATCATGGTAAAATAAGGGATTGTCTAGGGCATGTGATTTCTACTACAAAAATGGGAAGTGGTCCACAAAGTTTCCACTATAAGAAATATGATGCCACCCACAAATGTCAAGGAATTAGTTTTGTGACATGTCGATTTTATGGTAAGATTTATTAGAGATTTCTCAAAATTGCTAAACCACTATGTATTGATTCGGTACAGCAGATATCTGAGCTTAAAATCAACAATATTTATATAGCCTAAGCCCCTACAACCGCGTAGTCAAGCTTACCTGCAAAGATAAAGGGTTCCAGTGGTCGAACACCTGGATGGGTTTTCTTCATAAAATGGTTTGGGATAGGCATGAAGGTGCGCTTTTTATTTGACTCTTGGAATTCATTCAAAACAGGTAATGGTTTAAAAATATAGAAATTGTAAAACTTCAGTTAAAAATCGGAAATTAACAATGAAGAAATTTGCATTGGAAGATTTAGGGTCACTAACTTGCAAGCTGGCAAACACATGTCCTCAAGTTTTATCCTCCTATGTGAGTCAACACAGATGTAGTTATGGGCCCCTATTTAAAACCCAACATTCTTTATCATTTTAGAGGCCTGAAGATCTAGAATCACAAGGCATCTCTCACCGAGCATCAACCCCAAAGCATGGATTGTGACGACCTAGGCTATAGTAAAGACCATCTAGAATCACAAGCATCTCTACCAGAGCACCGAACCCTAAAGTATGGGAGAGACACAAAACAATAAAAAGCAAATGTTATTTAACCCTAATTTGAAGAACCCTAACATGAATATTAACATAGCAAGTAAGTGACCATCTAAAAGAGCCAGCACTGTACTACTAATCGGATCTAAAGCATGAGTATATCACAAGACACAACGATCCTATGTTATGCAACCGAGTTTCTAAAGATAAGGGCCATAAATACTACCATAACTTTTAGTACATGAGGACAACATGCTTAACCCTACTCAAGCTAAGCTAGCTTCCTTCCTCTTCAAAGGAAGGGAGGCTTAGCCAAGCACCTCGAATTGTCATCTTCAAGAGGTGTGCTTGGCACCGGAAAGTGAAAGAAAGAAGAGAGAAAGAAGAGAGAGAAGAGAAAATTAAAAGCAAACTTAAAATAAAACAAACTTTATTTACAAAAGTAAAGAATGAGTGGTCCTACAAATCACCAACTGGTCTTTCTTCCTCTCCTCCTTCCTCCCCATTACAAAACATGAGGGGTATTTATAGGACTCCCTTAAGGCATAAAAATACCCAAAACCCTAATAACTAAGCTAAGTCCATAGATAGAGACCACCAAGCTTGAAGGCGCTGCATTTTCACCTTCACAGCATGACGAGGCTCCCAAATCCCCCGCCACAGTGAGAATCTCTCTAATTAGCGACCTGGCAAGGGCCAGCGAACCAAGTGTGGCCGCGACTCATAAGGTCACACTCGCTATTAGCTAAATTCGCTGCTTATTAAATTTTCAAAGGAGAAGCGACTCTCGCAACTGCACTAGGTGTGGCTAGCCAATTTCTGAGAATGCTGGGTATTAGATCGCGAACCGCTTATGAACGGGGCCATGACTTCGCAAGGGTTGCTAATTGGTTGCCAACAGTCATGAATTCGTCTGCTTTGTCGCTCGCATTCCTCTCATGTCTTCAACTCCATCTCATTTTCTTCACTTTTGCCTTTGTTTTTCCATTGATTGGGCTTGTCGATGGTCGAGACTAAAATTCCAACCTCATGATCGATCATTCGCTTGAGGCTGAAGTTCAAATGTGTATGTAAAAGTCTACAAAACAACCAAAACACCCTCAAATTGGCAAAGACAGTGTTACTGATGACATGAACATCATCTGATAATGACATGATTAATGATCAAAAAGCACTCAAAACCTATCTAATATAGTTCAAAATTGCACTTTTTGAGCACTAATCACACCTCTTAACCGAAACGCTAGTCCCTTAGCAATGCAAAATAAGAATTGAGATGCATGTGGTGATTACTTGGGAAGGTGTTTCAAAAAGGTTATTGTACTATATACAAACTACATTACTTTAAATTGGAACACTGAAATCAACATTTGAAAAACCTATATACAAGAATAAATCCATAAAAGGACAATTTAACAACATTGTTTTCTATAATTTTCAACTTGATTTCCACCTAAGTCTACGGTTCAGTCGTATCAGATTTGAGCCACAAATGCAAATTGTTTCCAACTAGCATTGACATGGCCTTAAACTGTTGAACAATTAAGATAGGGCCGGTTATGACTTCTCTCTTGCTTTCTCAATGATATTGTGGATGCAATGCTTAAAAATCCGACTTCACCAGTTCATGTAACGGGGTCCACCGACAGACCAACTACTTAAGGTTTAGGGCATCAAGCCAAAGGATCAAAGACCACTAACTTTAAAGTCACCCCTGACTTCAACTGACTAAAATCAAGCACCTACACCGCTAAATTCACATCCACCCATGTAACGAACACAAAATCGATTAGACTCCCAACCAATTAAGGCTAGGGCATCGCTCTTCAAAGGCTTTCGCCATACACCCCACGACTGCGGTTTCTGTTTCAAAGCAAACTCACGATTTTATTTTTTCTTTTCTTCTTTTCTTTTTCTTTTTCTTTTTCCTTTGAAGACAACATTGGTCCATAATTGTTGGTAACTCAAATTCATCCTAGGTTGTCAACATGCCTAAGGCCGGCTTGCAAAGTGGAAGGAGGCATACAAATTTACAACCTATTGAAGCAATCTAGAGTGCAGTGTGTGACATAGCATAAAGGGGGAAATTTCCAAGTTGAACATGCCTGGTCGTTGGATCGAACACAAATTGTTTCTACATGGAATTTGTTCTAGCATAGAAGTGACAAATGATGATTCAATCATCCAGCTTTAAAGCAATTCAATTGTCCAGTTGAAGCAATTCAATTGTGCAATTGAAAAGAAAACATTTACACATAGAGCGGACACAAAACATAAAAAATCGCTACCAAGATGGAAGATGGGTATAGTTATTTTGTACAAGATAATGATGGCAAATGCTATCAATCTTTATCCGCTAATACCACTGTTAACTGTTCACAAAAAGCAATTACCCATTATGCTCTAACCGATATTAAGCAAATGACAGTTTAAACAATTAACAAATGAAAATGTTGACTACTAGACTGCCAGAGAAATGCACCCTAAAATTATATAATGTTAGAACTCAAGGGGGTCCATCGTGAGAATTTTTCCTTGATGATTCATGGTACCACATATGGTTTTACCGCCCATTGACTTTGAATATCCTCGTCATTACCGACTGCAAGTCAACTGAACTACTGGGTAGTATGCTAGTCGAACAATGAATGACCATTATCCGGACGTGATTGCCTGAAACAGATGGAGTTTGGAGTCATACAAGAGAACTTGATCTCCTTCCTTGAAACTCTTCCCCATTATCATTTGGTCATGCCATTTCTTTGATCTTTCTTTTGAAATCTTGGTGTTCAAGTAGGCATTATTCCTTATTTCTTCCAATTCATTAAGATCAAGAAATCTCTTCTCTCCGGCCCCACTGAGGTCCATGTTGAGTTTCTTGATCGCTCCACCATGCTTGTACTCAATTTCATCGGAAGGTGACATGCCTTCCATAGACCAACCTATACTAGGACATACCCGTGGATTGTCTTGAAAGTCAGTCTGTTAGCCCACAATCTTAATCAAGTTTGATGGACCAATCTTTCCGTTATATTGACTACTTTCATCAGATGGTCTTAATTTCCCCGTTGGCAAGTTCCATCTGCCACTGGGTTGGGATGGTAAGTGGTAGCTACTTGCTCTACACCATATTTAGCCATGAGGTTTTCAAATGATTTGTTACGTAAATGTGAACCTCCATCGCTAATTTTGCTTGGAACCCCACCCGAAAATATTATTTTCAAGAATTTGAGTATCACCCTATGGTCATCAGTCTTGCAGGAATTGCTTCAACCCCATTTGGAGACATAAACTACCCACTCAAAATGTATTTATACCATATGACGAGGGAAGTGTCCGAAAGGAATCTATAATCATACATCGGTCAATTGATTACTATAATTGGGTTTAATGGCATCATATGACGGCGGTGACAATTTTCCTAGTCGTTGGCATTCACTACATACACGTACATTTGGTATGCCTTTTGGAAGAAGAACGTAAGGCCAATGGGGAACCCGATCAGAACACCTTCATTGTCGTTTGGAAGCAAATGTCCACCACAAGCACTCTCATGGCAGTGGGTTAAAATTCCTTGCCGCCTCCTCAAAGGCATTTCGATGATTTGATTCAGACAAAGATTTCTGAATAGGAAGGGTTCTTCCCGCATTAGAATGATTTTAGCAAAGAAGTATTTTTATCCTCGTCTTCATTCCACCGATTTCTCCCGTGGTATAGTCTACAATATGAGCATACTGGGAGCTTTAATCGCATCAACCATTCTTCGTGGAATTCATCATTGGTGGTGCACTATGAGATTATGGGTTAGTGTTTTAATCTTGGACAGATGGTCCATACCAGTATTTTCTACCCTTCTTTGTCCTTGAATCGCAAAGTTAAACTCCTTAAGTAGTAGAACCTATCGATGAGTCTTGCTTTACGCTTTTGTTTGGTTAAGATATTGGTGATGTGAATGATCAGAATGATCATAGCTGTGGGTCTACTGGTATGTTCAAATTTGTCTAAAGCATATACTACCGCGTAGTTCCTTTTTTCAGTAGTGGTATATAATTTCTCTGTGCTTCATTCAAAGTTTTGCCGGCATAGTATACCACATGAGGTTTCCCATTTTCTCTTTGGCCAAGCACAGCTCCGACAGCAAGATCACTCGCATCACACATTACTTCAAACGGTAACTGCCAATTAGGTGCTTGAACTATCAGCAAAGTGGGGGTCAAGGAAATTCTGCCCTTCAAAACTCTTGGTAATCTTCCAAATGAATTTTGGCATCTTCTCAAGAAGCTTATACAGTGTTTAGCAATCTTTGCAAAGTCTTTAATAAACCAATTAAAAGCCCCTCATGACCAAGAATTGTCTAATTGTTTTCACATTTGCCTGAGGTGGCAATTTGGAAATAATGTCGATTTAGCTTTATCGAATTTCCACCCCTTACTATTATGTGCCCCAGTACACCTTATTTACTATGAAATGGGTACTCTCCCAATTAAGCACCAATTTCTTTCTCTATGCACCTCCAGATGGCTTCCAAATTGGTTAAACATTCTTCAAATTCTGGCCTCATGATGAATCGTGATATCATCCAGTAGAGACTTACTATACGCCTACCATGCTTCACCGAACATACCGAGCATACATCTCTGGTATGGTCGCATTGCAAAGCCCAAAGGCATCCTCCTATAAGCATAGGCAAACAAATGGACAAGTGAAGGTGGTTTTTCCTAATCCCGTACTTCAACTGGAAGTATCCGAAAATCTTATCCAAAACACAATACGGGTGCCTGTGAACTCTTTCCAGACTTGATCAATGAAGGCAAATGGGAAGTGGTCTTTCTGGGTCACCCCATTGAGCCTCCTATAATCTATACATTACTTCCACTGGTTGTTATCAGACAATTCTTCACTCTTCTCGTTTCTTCACAAATTGTTACCCCGATTTCTTAGGCACTAAATTGAGTCATGGGAACTCAAGTACATCGTAATGATAAATAATTCAAATTTGGAGCAATTTTTAGGACTCAATACGAACTACTCGAAGATGGACCGTAACCTCCTTTGGGGTTGCCGAACAGCTTTAGACTCCTCCTCCAAGTAAATGTGATGGTTACAAATGGATGGATTAATGCCTTTCAGATCGTAGATTTTCCAATCCCACTTGTTTGTTTTTTGGAGAAGGTCCAGAGATTATGTTCCCGTGTTGGTCAATAAATGAAGAAACACACTGGACAATCGTCATTTGCTTCCAAAATGGTTACTCTTAACTCGCCCGGGAGGGGTTCTTGAGTTCTATCTGAGGTTCCCAGGTTCATTACTAGTCAGAGGTAGTGATTTGCCTCCTTCACACATCCCCGTATGAAACCTACTTCTGGGTGGGTCGTTGTTTTTCAAGGTATCTCGGATAACTCGAAGTTAATATATCTTGCACTTGTCGTTGGTTAGCCCGTTTCCGCACGTATCTAAAATACGACTTCTTCGGAAGTCATCCTCTTCTAAAATGCATATGCCTTTTACCCAAATGAAAAAAATATTGAGCTCTAAGGTCATATTTCCAAATGTGAGTTGCATGACTCATTTCGCAATTTATACTGCATTTGAAGCAGCTGCAATGGGTCTTCCAAATGATTACACATGATTAGGTCCTATCAAGGACCGGGAGCCTCAGACAACATAAAATCTACTCAGATAATAAATTATCCACTTGTATAAGAACATTCAATGGTTCCTTTTGGTATTTTACACTCCATCGGCGAGCGAAAGTGTGATGGAAGGGTTCTACCTCCTAACCCCAATCGCTTGTACATAGAATATGGCAACAGTTCACACTAGCCCTGTGTCTAATAAAAAGTTTTCTCCACACTCGGTGCCTCCAATATTCAACGAGATCAGAGGCTTCTCGGGTCCTTAGACTTCACCGAGTCTTGTTCCCAATAATAGCACCTGAATTGCTCATTAAAAAGGCCTTTGATCCACATTCAGATCTTTTACCGTGCACAAGTCCTTCAAAACTTTGCATAGGTAGGACCCGCTGGGATCATGTCAAGGAGGATATTTACCTTAACTTGCCGCAAACTTCCAACATTTCATTGTTAACATGATTCTTTTTCTTTCAGAGTTTATGAAATGGAGGGTATTCGCCTTTTACTTCTTCCTTGACAACTCCGAACGTTTGAAGTGGTCTGTCTTCATCGGATTTGACTTAACTAACTCCCTGTATCACAGCTCAACTCCTACCACTTCAAGGTCACAATCGCTTTACTTCATCAAATTTAGTAGTTGTGTCCCCTCCACTAGGCCCATTTTATTCAATCGTATTCCGGAGCACATCATTCCGGAAAGGCTCTTCCTTTTCTCGAACTTTGCAAAATTACGATTGACAATCTTTGGAAATTTCAGACCGTATACATTAGATAGTTTCACATATGAACTTTGTAATCGTCAATATTTTGATTAGTTTGGACATTCGCACTTATGTTCTTCCTGCATCAGGCTAATAGTATCTTACTAGATTCGTAATTGCCTGTCTGACAGGATAAGGGTAGTGGTTGTTGTCACTGGGAAGTGACTGAATCGCTTAGCCGATCTATCGAGGCAGACAGAGATAGTTTGGCTTCCGGTAGATTGAGCAGGTTTTCGCATTTTGGATATAGGAATTACCAAATGGAACATTTATAGGTGGTCTACCCTAATTCAAAATTTGGACATTCTCTTGACAGTTTTCCCCATAGTGACCATGTGGACCTATGGTCAGAGCTGGCGCTGGGATGGTGACAACTCATCATCGAGTAAATATTATGTTGATTTTCATTTCCATCTCATCCAATCTCCGAGTCAAAATGACAATTTTTCTCTCTACTAAAGGTGTCCTCGTAATTGTATGAATGGTCTCCTGCAACTTGAGTACATCGCCTTCATCCTCCCTTGGACGGTAGAAGTTCATCCTATTTTGAGGTTTTAAATATATAAGTCAAAAGTCTATAGTCTCATGGGTGTTGATTTAAAAGGCTTCCACACATTGTTTCTACAAGTTGTTTCCATGTGTGGGGATATCCATCATAGAAATGGTTTACTAGCATCCGTGTGGTCAAACCCATGGTGTGGACATGCACATCGGTTTCCATAAACCTCTCCTAACACCGTAAAACTTCTCACCTTCATGAGCCGCAAAGGTATAAATTATTTTCAAATTGCTTGTCTTACGAAAGCACTAAAAACTCTTTAGGGAACTCCCGCTTATGTACCACCCCACTTTATGGTTCAGTCTCAATGAGTTGAGCCATATTCTACTGTCCTAGAGTCATGAAATGCTTTAGTCAAAGAACCATGTCCATCATACCTTCCTCGAAGGTAGTGCATACCTCCCTCAAAATCCCTGCAATATGTGTGTATGATTTCAGCCCCATACCATGGTATGTAGCTAGGGTACTAAATATTGGCCCCAACGTTACATCATCACAGGAGGAATGATACAGATCGGGCACTCAACTCTGTGGGAGGGTGATGTGATCCCCATGGCTCTATATGCATTCAGATCTGCATAGGGTTCCCGGGTTGGCCTGCTCCTCGTGTATGGATCCATGCATCTGCTTGCGCACCAACCTCACTAGCCAGGTCAGGTTGTGCACTAATCCTATTCACCTCACTCAAGTGTCTCTATCCCATCACAGATGCACGCTTGTTACACAATTGTAGAGACAAACAATTAGAACCAACAAAGAGTGCTAGTAGCAATTAAACTAATTCACAAAAAGGAGTAAATGACCGAATGAAAAACCGGGTCAATCGCGCGCACGCTGGCGCTAGAAACTGCGCTGTTTAATCGATATGCAAAAGAGGCAAAGGGTTACCTCTCACTCAGATGGATCACAAGTACTCTTCAACTTACCATTAGTAGCCGCACCATCCCTCTAAGAGAACTGCTGCCATTTGATTCAAAAGGCAAAAGAGTCGAGCTAAAATCACAACAGCTTATATACCTAAGTTTCAACCGCCGAGGTCTGCACGCAGATAGTGGTCTAGGTCGAACACGGATGGGTTTTCTTCATAAAATGGTTTCAGATTAGGTAATGGCAAGGCTTTATCTGACTCTTTGAATTCATTCAAAAAATGTGGGGAATGGTTTGAAAACAGGAAATTGTAAAATCGAAAGTTAAAATCGAAATTAACAATGAAGAAATTTACTTGAAGATTTAGGTCACTAACCCTGGGCAAGCTTCAGGGCAAACACAGGTCCCTCAAAATTTTATCCTCCCATGAGTCGATCAACAGGATGTAGTTATACCTTTTCGCTTAAAACCCTAAACATTCTTTTATCATTTTTAGCTCCGCAAAGATCTAGAAGAATCACAGCATCTCTCTCACCCGAGCACTCAATCCCCAAAGCATGGACAAGATGACCTAGGCTAGTAAAGACCATCTAAAGAACTACAAAGGTATCTCTCACCCGAGCACTGTGAACTCCTAAAGCATGGAGAGTATCACAAAACAATAAAGCAACGTTATTTAACCCTAATTTGAAGAACTTAACATGTGAATACAATTCATGTGGCAAGTAAGGACCATCTAAAGAGCCACGCATCACTAAGACCGGATCTAAAGCATGGAGAGTATCACAAGCACAATAACATCCTATGTTACGTGAACTGAAGCTTTTCAAGATAAGGGCCATAAATACACTACCCATAACTTTTAGTACATGAGGACAACATGCTTAATCTCATCAAGAAGCTAGCTTCCTTCCTCTTCAAAGGAAGGAGGCTTTGACAAACACTTGAATTTGTCATTCAAGAGGTGTGCTCATGTACCGAAAGTGAAAGAAAGAAGAGAGAAAGAAGAGAGAGAAGAGAAAATAAAGCAAAACTTAAAATAAAACAAACTTTATTTTTACAAAGCAAAGAATGAAAACTTACAAATCACCAAACTTGTCTTTCTTCCTCTCCTCCTCTCCTCCCTTATTACAAAACATGAGGGGTATTTATAGACTCCTCAAGGTATAAAATAGCTCAAACCCTAATAACTAAGCTAAGTTATAGGATAGAGAGTAATCTACCAAGTTTGAAGGCATTAATTATGCATGACGAGGTCGCAAATTTCATGCATGTGGGGAGAATTCAGAAGGACTCAAGGGTTAGCTAAATTGGCAAGGGCTGCGACTGAAGCAGACTACATAGCTAAATTCTCGCTTAAGCTAGCGAAATTAGAGAGTTAATTTCGCGAATCGCACGCAAGTGTGGGCTATGCCACTTCGCAATGCGTACGAGATTAACCTGCTTTGCGAACAAGCCATGCACTTCGCATAGTAATGCGACCTGGTTGCCAATGTGTTGCGAAATTGCCTTTGTTTTGTCGCTCGCACTCCTCTCACTATGTCTTCAACTCCGCATCTCATTTTCTTCACTTTGCCTTTGTTTTTTCCATTGATTTTGGGCTTGCTGGATGGTCGAGACTAAAATTCCAATTTCATGATCGATCATTTGCTTTGAGGTTGAAGTTCAAATGTGTATAAAAGTTCAAACAACCAAAGTCACCCTCAAATTGGCATAAGTGTTACTAAGATGACATGATACTAATCTGGGATAAAATGACATGATTAATGATCAAAAAGCACTCAAACCTATCTAATATAGGTTCAAAATTGCACTTTTGAGCACTAATCAGTCTGTCGGAAAAAGATACTTCCAATTTTGATAAACCCATAATTCTTTGAAGAGATCAAATCAGACTAGTTGAAGCCCCCATCATATAAACTGATTAATTAGATTTGAAATGTGAGCAGATTTTGTGCAGCTGAGGTTGGCCAAAGAAAGTTGCAGCAAAGTTTGAGTCGCGAGACAGGAATATAAATCTTTCTAAATGAGGCAGAGGCTGACGATTAATGAGGGTGAGAGGTTGGCAGGGGAGCGGTAGAGCCTTAGTCGGCTTTAGGTTCCGTGCATCACCACCACGTGATCAATGAGAATATCTAATATGGTGAGGATAAAGCCAGACTGATAGAAGGTTATTACGAATTTGATCTAGAAATGAAAGACAAGAAAGGTTGTGATAATGTGATAGCTGATCACTCACAAGAGTGGAAAACTCAACAGACAAGAAGAAGAAAAGGGAAAATAGCATAAAATTTTCCAACAGGATCAGCTATTCAATTGGCCACTAATCACCTTGGCGTCGATATTGTGAACTTCTGTATATGTGGAATTATGCCACTGTAATTCAGCTACTGTGCAGAGAAAAAGCTAAGGACCGATAAAGAGGTATTTTACATCTTGATCACCCATCGCTTGGAATATGAGCTGACCGATCATCGAAGATGTAAAATTTAAGGTGAGCAAAGCAAGATTTTACAGGAATGTCATGCATCACCATATGGAGGACATTTTGCAGGAGACAAAATAGCCCACAAAATTCTCCAGTCTAGATTTTATTGGCCTACTATTTTCAAGGACTGTTTTGAATGGGTGAAGTTGTGTAATCAATGCCAAAGAATGGGAAATATCAGCAAAAGGCATGAAATACCCCTGCAAGGTATCCTGTGGTGCAAACTATTTGATGATGTATGGGGGAATAGATTTTATGGGGCCTTTTCCACTTCATTTGGAAATATATACATACTCCTAGTTGTAGATTAGTGTATCCAAATGGGCTGAAGCTTGAACAACTTGTCCCAAAATGATGCTAACACGCTTGTGGATTTTACAAAGAAATATTCTCACTGGATTGGGACAATCTTTAACTATAATCGTTGATGGAGGAAGCCACTCTTTCAAAATAAGGTGTCGACAAAACTCACAGATATGGCATCAAACATATTATGAGCTTGGCTTATCATCCTCAAAAAATGGGCAAGCTGGAAATTTCAATGTGTGATTGAAGGCTCAAAAAGCGCCATTTGAACCATTTAAGATAGGTTTGGGCATTTTTGTGTACTAATCATATTAGTTAAACTGATTGACACGTGCAAGTCCCTTTGGTACTATGATTCGTGCCACGGTAGGGTGAGCGGAATCAACAAAATTTGTTTCTCATAGCCCCTCCTAACGCCGTAGTCATGCCATCGTTAAAAAGATATGGTCTGTATCTAACACGTACGCCTTTCCATCTACGGAAGGACTGACGCGTTGAAAATGGTGAGTTTTAATTGACTTTCGGATTTGTCAAACAGTGGGTGTTGTTTGATGTGTCAATAATTGTAAAACTCAAAGTAACGTGAAAAGGTAATTTGAAGGTTTGAGGTCACCAACTTGACAACATTGGGGTAACAAGTGTCCCTGGTTTTATCCTCGCAGATCATGGCAAGCAACCTATAGATAGTCCGTCATAACCGACCTTGTTTAACTTGGAAAACCTAACTCCTAAGACCACCTCTATTTGAGTCTACAGGTATTATATCATACCCCTTTAGTCTTAAACTCACACTAACCTCATTTTAGTGGTCAAAGCTATCTAAAGGATAACAAAGGCATCTAGCTAACAAGTATGCAATTTCAGACCCTAAAGCATGGTGTTATCACCAAAGTAATGACCATTAATAGCTCTTTAAACCCTAGTTTGGAAGATATGAACTATGCAACACAAAGACTGGGAACTTTGCAAAGAAGAGAAGAGGACAACCCAAGAAGAACCCCAAAACCAAGCTAGCAAACCCTCCTCTTCACAGCTATATGTTTAGCCAAGCATCTTCTTGAGAGTCATTGGTCCTCAAGAGATGTTGGTGTCAGAAATAAAAAGAAAGAGGAGAGGAGAAGAGAGAAAAGCAAATCTAAAACTCAAAGCTACGCGGGAGATATTTGCATAAAATAAAAAGTCACAAGATCGCTTCTGGTTACAAAATGATAGGGGCTTATATAGCCACCCAATGTGTGAAACTATAAGAAACTAAAATATTGGCTAATACAAGGGACAAGGAGGTAATACACCAAAAACTGGGCCGTCAATAATTACACAAAGCACCATCAGTAAGGAATTCCTCGCTATGCAAAAAGGGAAAATTTGTAGAGCTTAAAATTCATATCTGAATAAACTGAAGATTTGAGATAGGCAAATGAGACAAAATAAAGGAATTTCACATTAGTGAAATTTCGCCAGCCTTAATGGTAATTTAGAGATATTTGAACGAAGAATTTCACAGGCACGTTGATTTTCGCCAGCAGCTTAAATTCCTCGTTAGCCCAACAAATTTCTCACTCAGAAGGATCGCAATTTCGCTATGGCCACAATCTTCAATCAGGGGAAATTTGCAAATCAGCGAAAATCAGAATTGTCGTTCTCTGCTTTCAGATACCGCACCACTCACATCCTCCATTCTCACTCGCTTCATTTATCACATCGAATTTTGATATGTTGATGGTCGGAAATAGTTTCAATCTTCATGAACACCACATGATCTCTATATCAAATTCGACTTTAATGGACTAGGTACACAAAAACCAAACAACCACAACAATCTTAAAATGGTACAGTGATTGCGACCTCAACTTCTGACCAGCTGATGATACTACGAAAGTTAAAAGCACTTAAACCTATCTCAATAGGGCTCAAATACACTCGGGGCACTAATCACACCCCCCAACCGACACGTTGTTAGTCCTTTAGCAATGTTAAAATGTGGAATGCATGCAGATTTCTCAAAAGCTCAGGTTCAAAAGGTACATGCCATATAAGCAATGCCTTTTAAATGAACAATTGATACTAAGTTAAAACCTAAGAGATAAAACCATAAAAAAGAACAAATTTTAGGTCAATGATCGATCCAAAGAATTCAACCTGAATTTCCATCAACTAATGTCTCTAATGTAACCAAGATTGTTTAATGCAGTGCAAAATTATCCCCCAACTCCAGTTGCATCATGGCCTTAAGCCTGAACAACCTATAGGTGCTACACTTTTTCTTTCTTTTATTTAACTACAATGAGTGAACGTTTAAACTCGACTTCACCAAAGTCCTAACGGGTCCACCGATGACCCCAACCAATTAAGGCTTCAGTGGGCATCAAGCCAAAGGATCACTCACCACAAACTCTACAGCTTTACTCCGACTCAAGGACTTTGAGAATTAAGCACCTACAACACGTTAAACTCTACCCATTCACAGGTAACGAACACTAAGTCGAAGACTCCCAACCACTAGTTTAGGCACGGGCTTCAAAGGCTTTCACATATGTCTCATCGTGCTCAGTTTCAAGGCAAAGTGTCACGACTTTATTTTTCTTTTTCTTCTTTTTTTTTTTTTTTTTGGAAGACTTCATTGGTCTTCAAATGTGGGTAACACAAACCTATCCTAGGTTGCCAACATGCCTAAGGCCTAGCTTGCAAGTGCTTAAAAGAGGCATACAATTTCACAAACTTATTGGTATAATCAAAAGTGTATGAATTAGCTCAAAGGGGAAATATTCAAGTTGAATACGCTAGAATCTTAAATGACCAAAAACTGAATCATGCATGGAGTTGTTCTAACATTAAGGTGACAAACAGGGTTTCAATTTTCCATTTAAAGGCAATTCAATTGGCCAATTAAAGCAATTCAATTGTTCAATTGAAGACAAAAACGATTACATAAGGTGGGGGTACAAAAAGTGATATGCAAAGGTGTAGAAAACTAAATATATATATATATATATATATATATATATATATATATATATATATATATATAATCGTATAGCTTTTGATAGCCAAATGGCTAGTACATGCATATCAAAGCTAAACATACAAAATATCACCGCCTACTTAGCTGCCAATACATGAGAATCCTGGCACAAATAGTAGGCGCTGATAAAGTCGATAACCATACAAACTATGTAAGAAATCAAACCACTCCTACTCCCGTGGTGGTGGTGGTCCAGGCCATCACGCCGGCCAGCTAACATATCTAAAGAAGTCATTGGCCAGAGCCGGGCTCAGTCTCGGTCAGAACGCATGAATACCCAATGTGTCATGATCTCACGTGAAGATGGAGTGACAAGGACCTAGAGTGGCTCGCCGAGCCAACCTCCGGGTCCCGCTCCGCCTCGGGTAGCGCCAAAGAATTAACATCCATAACAATGGGCTAGCTCTTCGAACCGACGTGTATGTGCTCCCGAGAATGTCAGTCGTATAAGATGGGCCGTAGAGTATCAAGAGGGTCATACAGGCCAGAGCTCTCGGTAAAATCGGAGAGGAGAAGATGAAGTATGTGAAAAGCCAACCCACCCCCCCTTCTCCTTTTATAAGCCATTAAAGGCATCCGAAGGGTCCTTTTCCACTTAATTTCGTTATTATAGCGAATTTGAGCCTTTTTCACCACCTGCACTTCAAAATTTGCAAAGATTAAATATTAAATACTATTAGAAATAACAATTATTATAATTTTAAAATTATTATAATATATATCTAATAATTTAATATACGATACTATAATATAATGTCAAATTGCTAAAATGGCAAGTCATAAATTAGGTAACATTACCAAAAATAGCTAAAATTATAGAAACTGACTAAATTAAAATAAAACCAAAATTTATTGAACTCCGCAATTCGTTTTTGAGAACACCAAACCGCCAATATCACAAATTACTCATGGTGGTCATGAGAAGGATCTCCCAACCTCCGCAGCGGGCCGAGCCGATTCCTGGTGTCGATTTCCTATTGTCGACTCGTTCTCACCGATTGAATTTGAATCGGCAATTGCCCCAGCGGGTTGCTCGCCAGGTACAAGACACCGTATCGCCTTTGTTGGCTATTCCTTGCAATTCTTGATATTCACTACACCTCAATTAACTCAACCAACTTCATCGCCATTTGATTTTCGCCACTACCAGGTTTATGGTTCAAATGAAATATGTTCACCCAATGTCATGTTTCCAAATGTAAGTTGTGATTACCCATCTCCAAAGAATTACATTGCATTAGCAGGGCTTAAATGGTCTTCCCAAGATAATTACAACATGATCAGCTCCATTCCCTTCTATCGTCTTAGTCAAGCACTACAAAATCTCACTGGATATAGAATTTGCCTACCTTCACCAACACACATCCTCAACTATCCCCTTAAGGATCTTCACCATCGATCGGCTACTGTGTGATGTTAGCAGGTTTGGGCGCTCTCCTAAACCTAACTGCTTATACACCGAGTATAGAGTCCGAAGACTGCCCCACCCAAAGAATGATTCGTTATGTCCTGTACTAAATGTTAACTGGAAATTGTGGTGATCCCGGATCCTTACTTGACTGGGTTTCGCTGGATTATGGCATCACTTCTGTCATGTTAGCTTAAAAATGCCTTTTCTCAATACCTAACCCCTTTTGATTAAAGGCAGATGATCCTTCAAAACTTTGCACAAAGGTGGATTTGATGATATCCAAAAGGTATGTTCACTTTTACCCGCCTTAGGACTGTAGGATGCCCGTCATTGATGCCTTCTTCTTGCTTCTTATGCAGGCCTGGTGGTTTTGGAGGTGGCATGCAGCAGCATTGAGTCCCCTTCGTAAAATATGTTCCGGGCTCCAATGCCTCCTTTCCCGGTTTCTCAACAAGCTCAAGTATCAGTCGCTTCAACCTCTTTCCACTCCTCGCAGTGATTATAGCCTCGCCTTATCCATTCCCGAATCTGTCGGATGAACCTACCTCATGGACTCCTTCTGATTTTGCAATGTTTGGAACCTCTCCCGTTGCATCACATATTGTTGATCTTGTGATTTAATACCCAGGTTGTCTATTTTCGATTAAGATTGCTCAAGCCCATCTATTCTCTTGTTCATGTGTCATACAGTATCAACTTGTGCTAGCTGCAGACAATCCCTTTTTGCTCTTCCACAAAGTTGCCCACCACCTTACTCAAATTTATTATACTTTCGTCTACAGGAGAAGACGATGGTGACGGTCAGGTCAGAAGAGGAACCAAACTCGTGGTTTAGCACTGGGGTACATAGGCAGGGATTGGGCTCTGTGGAGAGGTTAGGGTAGATCTAATTGGAATTGTAGGTATTACCATATTGGGCATTAGGTTGTGTTACTTGTATCACTCTACAACATTCAGATGCTCACATCATCAAATCCTTCATTGATGGGGCACTCGGATCATGTTCTCCCGACCAACAAAGGGTTGGAAATCGGTGAATGGATTGGTTGTGCAAGGTTTTCATCAATGCCTCGCACTTCATGGAGCCTTTTCCTCAAGCTCCTCCACTTCCTTGTTAGGTTGAGATTTTAAGCCATATTTCCATGTCCCTTCCAAAGTGTAAAAAATTCCTAGCCTAGGTCGACGAGGGCCTCATTCTTCCATCTCTTGGGTTTGGCTCATCCTAACCTTGAAGTTTCAAATGACATAGTTCAAGAAATCCATTGTTTCATCAGAGGCTTGCTCGTAAAGTCTCTCTACACATGGTTTCTAGCAATGCTTCATGGCTGGAGACACATTGTAAAAATGATTCACTAACATCCGTGTCGAAACCAGTGATGGACAAGCACCGATGGTTCCATGGAATCTTCCCCAAAGATCGATAGAATTTCGTTGTCATGTTTCTAGAAAGTGTGGATAGGCTTCTTCAAATCAAGGCTGGTCTGTATACCAAGAATTTCTTCTCAAAATTCGCCGCAGCCTCAAATTTCAATTTCTTATGGTTCTCGGGTCTTAGTGGAGTTGAGCCATATTTTGGCCTCGCCCTTCGTTGTCGTGAAATGCTTTCAAATCCATGTCGGGGCATACCTTCCTCAGAAAGAGTGCATACCTCTCAAAATCCCTTATGCGTAATATGGATTTTCATTCTCCATACCATGAAAAGTGCGCCAGGGCACTAGGTAGGGTCTCACCGCACTCTTCAGCCAGGAGGTATGATGCAGAAGGGCACTAAATTCAGGAGGTGTGTATGTATCCTCATCGACCAGAGGTTGTCAGTTCATCGTACCTAGTCGACTCGTTGTTCCTCGTGCAGGGATCCATTTGGTCACTCTGGGCACACTGATTTCACTGCCTTGTTCAATTGGTGCACTGATTCTTTGCAGTCTACCTGATGTCCCTCTATCCCAGTGGTGCATAAACACCTGTTACACAAACTGAGACACAACAAAGAGCACAAACAAACTTGCAAAAAGGGTTATTGTTAGCTAAAATAAAACTGACTGTATGAAAAACAAACAATGCAAGCATCGCAAAGTGATGAAAAATTTCTGGCAAGCACAAGATCCGGATTCAAAAGGGTCTGGGGCAACACCCACACTCAGGTAATGAGGATTACAAGTACACATCAACTCATCATACGAGTTCTGGGGGCAATCACCTTCACAACGGCGCCATTTGATCTGGGCAGGCCACGTAGTGAGCGGAGAATCAATAAAATTTGTTTCCTATGTTCTCCCACGAGAGTCAAGCCACCGCACATAATGGTCTAGGTCTAACACGGATGGGGCTTTTCATTCTATGAATGACTCAAGATCGTTGGTTAAAATAAGTAGGCTTTTTTTAATTTACTTTGGATTTGTTTTTAAACAATAAGTCGATTGACGATTAATTGTAAAACTCAAAGTGAAGTGTGAAAAGGTAACTTTGAAGGTTTAGGGTCACTAATGACAACACGTAGGGGCAACAAGGTCCTGCTTATCCCATCACGGCAAGGCAACCTATAGTCCTGGGCTATAACCGATCTTTGTTTAAATAGAAAATCTAACCTTGTGGACCACAATTCTATTTGAGTCTACATTGTATTATGCATTCATAGTCCCTTTAGTTCAAAACCCTAGTACCCAAACCTCATCTCAAGTTGGCTCAGAAGGCCATCTAAAGGATAACAGCGTATCTAGCAATAGCATATGTAATCGCACCCTAAAGCATGGTAAGTATTGACCAAAGTGTAATGACATTAAATAGCTGCGAACCCCAGTTTGGAAGATATGGAACCATAAATACAAGATCAGACCTTACGCAAGAGGACAACCTCAAGTAAAGAACCCAAAACTAAGCAGCAACCCCATTTTCAGTGCTTATAAGTTTAGCCAAGCATCTTGAGTCACATCCCAAGAGGAGTGTTTAAGGCTGTAAAAAATAAAAGAAAAGAGGAGAGAGAAGAGAGAAAGCAACCCAAACCAGTTTCATGGGAGATATTTACATAAATAAAAAGTTGCCAAAGATTGCTTCAAGTTACAAATGACGGGGGCGATAGGCCGCCTAATGTGTGAAACTACAAGAAAACCTAAAATATTGGCTAATACAAGGACAAGGAGGTAATACACCAAAACAACACTGCTTGGCATTAGATTACACAAAAATTAACAGTAAGGACTCTGCTTATGCAGTGAAAATTTCGCTTGAGGTACTGCACTTAGTTAGCTCCTCGTTAATAGCTTAAATTGCACAGATAGCGGAACAGAATTCTTACATACAGGTGAATTCTGCTATTATAAATCTCGCAGCCTAGCCAAATAGCGAAATTCCCGGAATATGGCTGTTTCATCACGGTATACCGCACTCTCTACGTATCCTCCATCTTCACTTTCTTGCCTTCATTTCATCACCGACTTTGATATGTTTGATGGTCGAAATAGTTTCAATCTTCATGGTCACCACATCTCGATATCAATTCGACTTTAATGGCCCAGGTACATAAAACCTACAAATAACGATACAAATAACCTCGTAATGGCATATGATACTGGCAGACTCAAATTAATCTCAATCAAGCAGACTGGATAATGATTAGTGCGCAAAAGCACTCAAAACCTATCTCAATAGGGTCACAAAATAAAATTTGGGTACTAATCATACTAATGATTGTATTTCTATGGGTCGTTGTGGTGAAGGTTTTTGGTGTGCTCTGCAGGCCTATTCTATCATGTCAGTTGTGGGGCATATCGTGGTTGAAGCCATTTACATCGGGAGCTCCATGATTTATCTTCGACAATGCCAAGAGTGAAGAAATTGAACGAGATAGCAGGAAATTCTTGCGCAGAGAGATAATTGGTTGCAGAGCTTAGTTTCATATAATAGCGAATTTTCGCTTACACCTAAAATTCCTCGCTACTTGTAGGAAAATTTCATGATAGTAATGCACAAAGAGAAATTCCTCGCTTATGCAATAAATTTTCTCCTGCAATGAAAATCCCTGCTCCTTTGTGTACAAAAGACCCCGTTTTTGGTTAATTTCATTCTACCTCATCAGAATTATACTGGGCTAGGTTAGATTGGTATTTCACCGCTTGTAAGGCTATAGAATCCATTTTCCAACAATTTAACCCAAACTTTGTCTCAAGATTTCAAAGACGGGCCCCTGCTTTTGTCTTCACTTTCTTTTCTTCTCTCCTTTCTCTCACTTTCTAGGCACCAAACACACCCGAGGATGACAACTCAAAGGATGTTTCGCCAAAGCCTCTAAACCTTGGAAGAGGAGGCCATGGTAGGCTGATATGTTTGCAAAGATCCAGATTTCACGGCTAAAATCGAGAAGTTATGTTTCAAACTTTCAAAACTAGGTTTAAATTATTTTGGCCGATTACTTGGCAGCTTTAGGGTTCAAAGGTATTCTTAGTGTTTATAGACTGACATCCATTAGCTGTCATTTACGAGCCATTGGAAGTAGGTTAAATGCTAGATTTCAACTGTGAACATTAATGCTCGAAATGCTATGTTTCAGTGATAAATGGTACTAAGGGTTAGCTTTAAAGTTAAACAAAGATCTCGGTTTTGGAAATCGCTGCTCTTATTAGTATGCCCAATTCTATCTCTACAGAGGAATCACAAAGCGCTTGTCCAAAGATTGTAATAATCGTGGGGAATCCAAGGTGTCATTTCCACAGAGGGCCCAATTTAGTTAACTGTAAGAAGAGCTTATTCTCCATGAAAGGTGTAACTTAAGGAACTGGTAAGGTCGTTGTTATCAAGTGATTTGACTGATTTGAATGTTTTAGAAAATAGAAGATTTATTGTTGGTATTTCTTAGGGTTCCGACTCATCAATTAAATCACCCTTATTTTACAAACTCATTCAGAGCCATTGACAAATGGTCTGATGGAAAATTTATTTTAAATGTTCTTTGAAAGAAGTGATGATTGAATAATGTTAAGACTCTGTTCCTAATTAATACGAACCCTTAGTTTGCATTTTAGAATCGCTACAACGTAAAATTGCTGATATCCTGCTCACACGCGTGTCAAGTATCATGCCAAACTAGGTTTTTTCTACACAGTCAATATGTGAATAACATCACTACAACCGCTGAGGTTCAAAAGAGGAAATCGAGGATTAGTACTTTGATCAGCAGGAGTTTCCACCAGAATCCCAAAGATTAATGGTTTAGAACTATGGGACTATAAGAACAATTATAATTGAAGAGATGTTAATCATAAAAGCAATAAAATCAGAAAATCGACCGGGCCACAAACCTAAGAATGAAAAATGTAAAGAATATAATCGAAACGAACTAATGGTCCTTGTTGAAAGATTACATGTGTCGAATTGTAAAACACCAAAGAAAAAGAGTCTTCAACTGGACTCAAACGAATCAAAACAATGGAGAGAAACTCTCTCCTATAAAAAACCGAACCCTAGTTTCAAAAGTCGCTTTTCCTGTTTCCTCTTGCTTTTATACTTCTCATGGCGTGATTTACTTGGCTGGTTGGACAGAGTGGCCTTTACGCTCAAATCGAGTTCCGATCAAATCTCGCACTTATGTGCATGTGTACTGGTGACACATTAATGGTGAAATTTCGCACACTTTTGCCACTGTCAATTTTCAGACATGTCACCTAAGACACTGGGGTGTACCGGCATACTCTGGCCCACGCCACTTTGAGAGCCAGACGGCACACACAATTGGTGTACCGGCACTTTAGTCACCGGTGCTCTTCTAGCACTGCCGAAATTTCGAACTTCACGATTGTTCGCCCACATCCTCGCGGTTTCTAGTATCGCTTCCTGCATATACCAGACACTTATGCTTTAGACTAAAGACCTCATCACTAAAACATAAAAGAAATTAAAAGTACCCTATCCTCATGCCGAATGTGGGTAAATTGTGCTCAGATGTGCCAAATTTTTACGTTATAATTATTACTCAATCGTATTCATCACATCCCCTAACCTGATCGCTTGATAGTCCCTAGCAAGATTTGAATCGTAACTACCCACTAGGTATGAATCTCAACAAGGCGCCAGAGAAGTTGGTTGAAAGATCCTCAAAATAGCAATTATGGAGTATAATATCACATCCACTTTAGTAAAACCTCAAGATGACTCATTTAAACTAAACCATACCTTACATAATGAACATTATAACAAAAAGCAATACAAAATCGCGACCAAATAAGGGACTATGGAATTGAAGAAACGTAAGGCAGTCATGCAAACATTGAACTGTAGTGATCGATATAATGGGAGCAATCATTTAACATGGACACATAACCACTATGCATAATGTCAGAAGAAACAACAAACATAATTGGAATCAAAGAGGTCTTAAAAGTTTGTAACGACCAGAGTCAGCTGAAAAGAAAAGGCAAATGATCAAATGGAGTGTTGGTACTAACATGGCTATGTCTCTACCCGACACACTCTCCCACTGAATAAAATAGTCCATGCAGCGATTTATCTCATCTCATTTAAGAAAATGATCTCGCGGCACATGCATTCCACTCGACCCCTCTAGGTCTCGGGAAGGCATCCGCCATTGCAGGCCTCTGAAATTGTGGGACTCTCCAAATTTCGAGACGCCGATCGTTTACTGGGCTTCCCAATGCACTTGAACCACCCCCTTTATTCTCCGTCCCATCCTCTCTCAATGGCGGCAAGCTCAATGGTGCCTGGGCTATGGGTGAAGGTGATCCCGAGGCTGCACCAAGGCCGAGAAGGTTGAGGCCTCAGTAGAAGTTGTCACCTTGGCCCTAGCCTGGTTTGTGATAGGCCCCAGCCGAGGCAGCACCTTCTTTTCCCTGACTGCTCCCCTTATTCCTGCAGCTTCCACAATGCTAGTCACCAGCGAGGGGAATGGAATATGCCTGCTTCCATGCGAAAATTTCAAAAAATCCCTCATCACACACCATATGATCACTAATAATCACGAGTTTCCTAATATGACTTCCATACAAAAACTGGATTTATTCTTACTGGGGATTTTTCTATCGCTCTAGTCTAATCGGATTGTGAATGATCTCGTTCATCAAGGCATATTCGTTTGAGCTTTCCAGCACGTAAATTCTTTCTTCATAAATCCATCAAGGCATCAAGAGTATTACAGCCTCGTGAAACAACCCGGGCATCAAAGCCCGATAGCCCCAGTGGATATGGTTTGGCCGCCATCAGTACGCAGAGTAATGTAAGGTATGCGCAATAATCGTGGAGTGACATGAAGTCATACCATCAATAAGTCTCTAATACGGCCTCGAACCGGCGATTCTTCCTTCAAAGTTGGTATAGGAAACCCTGAAACCATAGTGTAGTATCCTTGCACCTCAGTGCACACAAAATCCACATTCTGCTCTTGAATAATCCTCCTGATGGGGTGAGAATACAGAAACGTCTCCAGTTTGACTCCCCTCTCACAATGAAAGCCTCTATTTGCAATTGAACGAGTCCATTTTTTCTGCTCACTGAGTCCTCACGAACATCGTCAAAAAGTATCTCACATCCCCAAAGATCATGGTCGACATTTCACCTTCCGAAGATTCTATCTGCTTCGCTCTTTCCTTCTCTTCTTCAACTCATGCTGCGAAGAACTGATTTCTTTTTACGCTCATTCAGAGAGTTTAGGGCCCTTTTTCTCCCGATGCTCTTAGAACGTGCCATAGAGATGGAAAGAATGGCAATAACTACTGTATGGCCCAGAGAGATATAAGAAAACTTAGAAACTCAAGCTGGTCAGGGGCACGGCCACCCCTGCGCACATCGTGACAACACTTCCTAGCACCGTGTTTGATACTCCAAACCACCGAAAAACAACTCAACACCCAAACGAACAAAACAAGTCCATATAGCAACAATGAGGGGGCCCAAACAAGCAGCGCAAGGGATTTGTAGGGCTACGGGTCCGTACGATGACCGCAACGTAATCCGGCCCGACGAAGAAACCCGCAAAAGCAACCGAGCCAGAAGGCTTGTGTGAGAGGACACAACTGGAGTTAGGGCTTGCTTATGAGAGTGGGAAGGTTTGGAAATGTCAAAGGCCATAAATCGGGTTTAAAAGCCCATTTTCCTAACCACCGGGTGTATCTAAGACTTTAATGGAAAATTGCACATTAGCTACTCGCCCACTTGGAATAAGTTGCACCAGACACATTTAGGTACCGTACACTCTTGCCCTCGCCAATTTTTTGAGTGTTGCACTTATTAATACTTAGGTGTACCCCAGACACTTGTTCCAACTTCGAGAGTATTTTTTTTCTTTTTTTCTCTTTAATTTTAATTGGAACAGTGATGCCGATGTACAATTTGGTCTTGTCAACCGCCTTCCATCCCTGCCAAGCTCGCCACTTTTCTTTGTTCAGATTTCTCCTTCCTAACCGATCAGATTACAGAATCGGGTCACTGAAACTCCTTCTTGGGATATTTTCAAACTTCCCATGGGACCCACCATGTTCCACCGATTAGGTTCCGCAGGGTCTGAATTGACTTAAGAACTTTGCTCAAAATGTGGGTGCAAGGTGAGACAATACGAACTACAGGTTTGTATAGAAATAATGGCCTCTAATCATTTCCTGCCATGCAAGATGTTCCATAGCACCATGATGCATGAAGTTAACATGACATGCCAAATTGATGCACAATTAGGAGTAAAAACAGACAAGATCGAAGAAAGTATGACGTTAGGTCTGTGGTTTGTGTGGACAATAAGGGCAAAATGCAAAAAAAAAAAAGTACCAATCCACAGAAAAACAAAAAGATTTATGTGTATGCTCTTCAAAGTGTACATGCAATAAGACGGTGGAGTGTATGAATCATGTGCAAGGCTACTGGGTGTGTCAAGCATTATACTCAAAAGAGCCATAATTTGAAAATTTTGACCATACACTGAACATGTAACAAGCGCATAGTTAAGTTCAACTACCCCCAAAACAGAAACATGCATTGCCCTCAATGCATAAAAACCAAGGTACCCCTAATGTAACCGGAAGTGTGCAGAGAACGAGGCCCTGGAACAGAGTATATATATATATATATATATATATATATATATATGGTGTTATATATATATATATATATATATATATATATATATATATAATATATTTTTTTATATTTTGGTATTTTGTGAAAAACAAATCAAGTAAAAACAAAAAAATAGAAACAAACATGCAAAAATAAAACAAAATCAAACTATATACAACAAGTGGAGGACGAATTACTTGAAGGAGAGTCCCGGCAGGGATCTTACCAACTCTTCACTACGCCTCGAGGATCAAATACTCGAGAAATACTTCCGAGGCGCCGGCCATTCACTTCAAAGGATTTTTCCAAAGGTCCTGATTTAATCTAATTTACCAAGATGGATAAATTTGCCTTAACGATGAATGCCAAATTTTAACGAGACGGAGCTTGCCCTAAATGTGATGCAAGCTGAGCCGTACAACAAGCATCTTCCGGTCAGGGTTCGAAAGTTTTCCTAGCAATAGATTTTCATGAAACAAATAACGCTTTTCAGGCACTCGTGAGCTATACGACTTTCCGCTTCTTCAAGTTCATTGATGTAAATTAGCCGTTTACCCGCTTGAGTTAAACTTAATTAAAAGTCGAATAAATTTAAAGAAGCCCTGGGTAATCATTTCAACAGCAAACGGGCAAGCCTTTCCATAAACGAGCCTATAGGATATACGCCAAGAACACTTTTGAAGGCGCGTAAGCCCAAAGAGACCGGCAAGATTTGAGGACCAATTTTATCTGGGCAACCGCTTTTCCAAAATATGTTTTGATTCTATGAAGAAGCTCACGACCATCGGGTCTACGGGTGGTAAGTCATTACACTTTACGGGTGACCAATTTTTAGCCAGATATTTTCCAAAGATCGATTGTAAAAGGGAGTCCGCCATCACTAATAATTGTAATTTTATGTTCCAAAACGAGAAAAAATGTGTTCCTTATAAATTTAAACAACTCCGGCGGCTGGTTCCTCGCGGAATTTCAACCCACTTCGTAATATAATCAAACAGATAATAGGGCCAGAGATACCCACAGAAGGGGGAAAGGCCCCATGAAGTCTTATAATTTAACAAGAAAATCCCCACACTAGAATTAAAAGAGGCATCATGTTTCGTTTGTGACCCCTCCTAGTTGGCTGGGGCATTACAACAAAGCTGTAAGTAATCAAAAATCTTTAATAGTGGGGCCAGAACCTGCCAGAAATCTTATCTGTGAAGCCTGGGTAGAAATGGGGTCCTACAGTTTCTATAAGGTGTACCAAGATTCTAATTTGTTCAATTATTAGGTACATCCTCTCATTATTTGATCCTGACAAGATTTTAAATAGGATACTGATCATCAAAGCAATATTTTTAATGTCCGTCAAGAATTTCCTTTCACGAGAAGTCCATCAAGTTGAATCACGCACCAGGTAGTTCACAATATCGTAATACTATGGCAATGAACAAGAGCAAAGAGTTGCTCATCAAATTCATCTGGGATGCTGGGGAGAATCGATCGAACTAATCGGTATAAATGATCGACTACATTCTCAACCCCCTTTACCTTTGATGGTCAAGCACTTGCATAGTAAAATCCACCTAGTTAACTCAGCGCTTTGTATCCTCGTTTAGAGAGGCAATTTGTGCAGTATGATCCGTGAAAATGGTTACAGGAGCTAAATACGTATGACCGAAATTTTTTTCTAGTGGCAAAGACGACATGAAACTCTTTTTTTCGTGGTCGTGAAGCAGCCCGGCGTAGTCTAGTGTCTTATCATGCATTAAATTACAAAGCCTTGCCTTCCCTCCGTCCCACAAAATTTCTATAGCATAATCACTAAAGGTCACACATGATCTCAAATGGAAGGTCCCACTAGAGACTCGCATGATGGGTGGTGACACTAACATATTTTTGAGTTTAGTAAAGGTACGTCACAAGCTCAGACCATGTGAAAGGGACATCTTCGCAAGTGTGTGGTACACAAGGCTTAGCTATAGCACTAAAAACTTTATAAACCTCCTATGTAAACCAAGATGACCCAAGAATGACTCATGTCTCTAACACACTTAGAGTAGGTAGGCTGAAATCAGCTCAACTTGGCCTTATCAACTTCAATTCCATCTTTTGATACTATATGGCCTAAGACAACTCAGGTTACCATGAAATGACATTTTTCCCAATTTAACACAAGATTTTTCTCTTGACACCTCTCCAAAACCTTACGTAAATTTTCTAAACAGTTCTCGAATGAGTCACCAAAAACTGAGAAATCATCCATGAAAATTTCCAATATGATTTCTATCATGTCACTAAAGATTCCCATCATGCATCGTTGAAAGGTTCCAGGGGCATTGCATAGTCCAAAGGGCATTTTCCTAAAGGCGAAGGTACCAAAAGGGCATGTGAATGTAGTTTTTGACTAAAGCTATCTCAATTTGATCGTACCCTGAGTACCCATCAAGAAAACAATAAATTCATGCCCCGCAACTCTCTCTAACATTTGATCAACAAACGGAAGAGGAAAATGGTCTTTCCTAGCACTGCATTAAGTTTCCTATAATCTATGCACACTCTATCCCGGCGACACGAGCGGAATGAGCT
>JAEQBH010008042.1:0-80052 GCA_016808115.1 Tetrastigma voinierianum | reverse complement strand
ATTGATACAACAAATAATGATATTTCTACGAGTGTCAAGGCTTCCTTTGATGCCAGCACATAAGCGCCATTTGTATAAAATTTCAAAACTTTGGCACTTATTGAAAGTGTTAAAGGTCTAATCTACTTAGCTTATTGGCGTTTATTATGTCAACATAGATTGGTATAATAAGCAAATGACGGTTTTTCAGCGTCAAGGTTCTCTTGACGACAACACAGCGAGCATTATAAACATTTACTTATTATGGCAGGCTAGTGGATGACACTTTCGATAAGCGACATTGAATGTCATTCTTGACGCTTTTTAAGCGTCATTGAATATGTTTTTTGTTGTAGTGACAATATATAACTACAATGGGCATAATCGTATCAACAATACTCAAATCATAATAATTTTCTTTGTAAAGATTTAGTATTTACCATCGCTGACCTTACCATATGATAAAACTTCTCAATTTCTTTTGGAGAAACTTTTCCCATTTGCACCTTTTTAAACTCTTTTTTCATAGCTAACAATGAAGTCCCTATTTTTTTCCGTACAATGGATGAGGTTTCAGATTTCCTTATTATAGAGGAAACACAAAAAAATAAAATATTTTTTAAAAAAAGAAATAAGCCTGATGTTGGTTATTGATATCTTTCATCATCTTTTTGTAGCCAACAATGAAGAGTGGATGAACAAATGTGAGAACTTAGGTTTTCTCTTTACAAGAAAATAAAAAAGAACTCATAGCCAACAATGAAAGAGTGGATAAAACATATATATGAAAGCTTGAGGCGCGATTTTAGTTCGAAAAATTTTCATTCTGTCCAAAGTCGGAATGAAAATTTTGATGTATTAATCTTTTAGTTTTTCGTTTTTAGAAAATAGTTTCGTCTTGAATTTGAGTTAGAATAAAGGTAAGAAAATCTGTTTTTAAGCCCCATTTTCTTGAAAATGAAGTTATAAAATAATGAAAATAAAATCCTTGTTTTCGATTTAATTCGAAAACAAGGAAAAAGCAATAAGCGGAGTTCAGGTTAAATATATAAATGTTGAAAATAGTGGTCGTT
The DNA here is from genome assembly GCA_016808115.1 of Tetrastigma voinierianum. NCBI lineage: Eukaryota > Viridiplantae > Streptophyta > Magnoliopsida > Vitales > Vitaceae > Tetrastigma > Tetrastigma voinierianum. Next base: position 79,000 of record JAEQBH010008042.1, on the reverse strand, counting down.
TTAACTTTGTTTTGAATTTTGTTTTTAATACAGTAAGTAGCTAAGCGTGTTTTTCACTTTGTTTTTCGAAAAGTTTGAATAGAAAACGAGAAAATTTTCACCTACCTCTTAAGCGAGTAGCCCAGGTTTTACTCTTTATGGAAATAAAGATGAGCAAGGAAAAATCAATTCTTTTTCTTTGTAGAGAAACAAAGAAAAACAGAGAATGAAGGAAAAGATTATGTTCTCCGGATGAAGAGAAGAGAATGAGATGATGAAGAGAAAAGAATAAGGTGTGGTGTGTTTTGAAGGGAAATAAAAGAAATGACATATTTGTCCTAATTTGGATAATGTTTTTGCTTTTTAAGTGATGGGTTATAATTACAAATATAAGGTTTATTTGAACCCTTATAACCAAATAACCCTTCTATATTTATAAAATAAAAATCTTAATAGGCCAAATAAATCTTTAGTGGGACGAACAGAATGGAGGCGTGAGACACTGAAGAGAAAACTTGGGTGGGGTTGCTTTGACCACCGCCAACTCGTGTGATATATATATATATATATATATATAACACTATATATGTGTACAAATAAGGGGTTGGGCTTCTAATTCTGACCACCCATGTAAAACAATAACTCCAAAAATTATTTAAAAAATTAAACTCTTGAAAAAATAATATTAAAAATATCACATTCACGTAATAAAAAAACCCCTAAAAAAGATAGATTCTCCTGACAATAAAAACTTTATATATAGATGAGGAAAATTGAATCTCATTGTTTAAAAAATAATTTTAAATTCAGTCTTGGGTATACAGTTATGTTTTATGATAAAGGCTTTATAATTTTTATAAAATTAATTAAGTATGATAAAGGAGCAAAGAAATTTTGTATGTGTTTATTTAAAAATATAGTTAGAGATAAGGATAAAATATTTTTTAAAATTATTATCATAACTACATTATAAATAATATTATTTTTAACATCAAATAATAAATATATTTTTATAAGTATTATTATTTATAAATAATATATCATGAATGAAGTAATCATGATATTAAAATAAAATAAATTATTTTTATTTATATTAGTTTTCTATCTATTTCTTACCATGATGCTTCTAAAATAGTTCAATTTAAAAAATATCATTAAATATAAAATAAGTACCAAATGTCAAGATTAATGTAATTCCTTGATTTTTTTTTTTAAGCCTCAAGAAATCAATCATCATAAAATGCTTTTTTTGTGAATATTGTTGCTGCTTGATTTTCCTCTCTCCTGTAGTCTCCCTATCTTGATAGCACCCCTTTTTTTTTCACTCACCTCCAAGCTCTATACCACTGCACACAAGGAATATAAAAGCGAAAAAAAAAATGGTTAAACTATAAAAATTTCATTCTTGATATTTGTGTTTTTTCAGATAAAATTTTAATATATATAAATCTCAAAAGATAAAATCACCGTTTAAACTCATTCTCATGTGAAAATAAGTTTTTTATAGAAAAAAAAAGGGCAAAACTTTTTATTGCGGACTAAATCATTGACTCAAAACAAAGCGCACATTATTTATAGAGTTGAAAGAAGCGTAATGTCGGCCGCTAAAAGCGTTACCACAGCAGTAGGCAAAAGAAATTTAAATATAAATCTTCAAATTGAAAAAAACCATTTCAGAGTAATATGATGGAAGCGAAATATTCTTTAGTGAATAGTTTACAGTAATATTCTTTGGAAATATTTGTTGAAAGCTGACCATTGCGATAAATGTTTGAAAGATGAAAATTATTTTTGCTTAAACAGCCAAGGAATTTATAGTGTATGAAGTGATATAAATGAATGAAGGTCGTGATGTAATTATTAGAAAGAAATAATAAAATTGGAATAGATTTAGGATAGATAAAGCTTTAAATGCTCGGCTCTTTTTGAGAGATGCTCTATTTAAAGCTTTAAACTAAATTTAAAAAATGGCTTTTCCAGAGCAATATAGCTTTAAATGTTTTAATTTTTAGATGCTCTAACTCTATACTTAAAAAAAAACAAAAACCACTAACACAAAACACGCAAAGCCCATTACTCTGGTAACAAAGCATTGTTCGACACACCACCGATCAGACATAAGAAATTAAAAAAAAAAAAAAAAAAACATTTAAAACAGAAAGTTACCCAGGACTTAACATCCTAGGCAACATGGGTAAAGGTTGTGATATATAAAAGACAAAAAGTATTTTACATTAAGTATTTATTTTAATAGTTTTTCCTTTTTTTTTATAACTAATCAGTTACAATTGTGTAGATTATTTGAACTTGATTTGAGTTTTTCTTTTTCGATCTAATATACTACTTTTTAGCTTTTTCGAGCGTTATCTTAGAATGAGTTGGAAGTACAACTTAAATTGATAATTTTAAGCTATTGGTTCTCAAAACTAGTTTTAATTTTTAGTTACTCTTAATTTTAACAAATAGGTTTCTTCAATAAATTACTTTTTTAATCAAATATATTTAATAATTTAAATTAAATCGAGTAGATTGTATTAAATCAATCATTTATTTGCAAACATCTGTTCCCATAAACATTATAGTTTTTTCACTTTCTTTAGTAAAACTAAATACTTCACAACATACATCTTATTAATATTTAAATTTTAAACATAAAAAATAAAATAAAACCCCTTCGTTGACAAAAAAAAATAGAGTAGATGTACTTTGATGAAATGTGATACCACAATTCATTTGCAATCTAGTGGTTGAAGTCTTAACATGTAACTCTCATGCCTAGGTTATATAGGGACCTCAATCGTAGGAACCTTTGAACATTAGCAATGTAATATGAAGTATTTACAAAGGTGATGGAAGTGAAGATGTGTTGATCGTCTTTGCCAGGAGTGATTAAGTCGATCTGAAGATAGAGAAGAAGAAATGGCCCATCTTGTGTTGAGCAGTATCAGCATCATTGATATATCATGAGTAAAATGGCATTTTAGAGATAACGATACGTTCTTGATGCGGCTGGAAGTTCGACAATGCAAAGTGCATCTGAGTTCTAGCCCTAATATGTCCTTTTGTTTTTTTACTTTCCAATGGGGGTAAAGAGGGTAATTTGTAGGTTGCCCTTCTCTAATTTTAGACCCAAAGGAAAGTTGGAAAAAAAACGAGGGGGAAAATGCAAAGACACCAATGCAAAATATAGATTTAAACCATTAGATAAAGATACAAATAAATGAGATCACAAAATAAAAGTACAAATAAATAAGATTAGGATATAGATAGTGAGATAAAAAATAAAATAAAAAATTATATACATGGCATTATCTTATTAATGTTGTCTTTAAAAAATAGTTTGACGGAATAACCAATTAAGCCTAAATTGAGATTTTTATTTTTCCTTATCCTTTCGTTTTCTTTTCTTAAAAAATAAAAAAAAAACTGTGGTCGATTTTCGATGTCTTTGTCTCACGTGTTGCTTCTTCATCTTGTAGTCATTCCTTCTCACCTACAAACATAAAGGCCATCGGAATGAAGTGGTCCAAGTGAATCCACACATCCATATCTTCTTCATCATTATGACTCATGATTGTAATATGGGTTTAATTGTAAAACGTTTATTCGCATGTACAAACAACCAGTTTTACATCGTTAGATTTAATTTTATTTCTTAAGATCTAAGTTTTTTAAAATATTACTTTTTTAATCTAACGATGTAAAACTCAAATATCAAGAAATAAAAATAAATCTAACGATGTAAAGCTCGTTCGGTAATATCTGAAGCTTTTTCTGGTGAATCTTTTATTATATTAATGGCCCGAAACACGCATTGTTACGCAGCGTCGTAGGCGAAATGCGTATCCTCATCCAAATCTACATTTTTCTTTTCTTTTTAAACCTCCATGTTTTTTACTCTTTGTTTCTAAAATTAACTCTCATTTTTAGGCCTTTTTTTAAAATATAAATAGTCAAAAAAAAAAAATTTTCAAATAACACTTCACACAAATTTTTATTTAAGTTTTGTGCAAATCCAATCCTCGATATGATACCCTCAGTAAAAATATGATTAGATAAAAAAAAACCCTATCCAAAAATTAACTGATGATACAATGGACTTGTATTTTTTTCATGATATATACCATGGACTTGTATTTTTCAGATGTGCCTTCTTTCATGACGAGACTAACTTTTTCTTATGAAAAAAATGAACTTTTAAAACCAAAAAGGTTATACTCACAATTTATTTTGATTTTTATTTAAAAATGAAAAAAAACAAAAAAACATTAAATATAACTTTTAAAAATGAATTTTGACTTCTAAAAGGAATTTACAAAAAAGTTTAGACTCCCAAATATCTTTGTTTTTATTTTTTAAGGAAAACCTTATGTATGAGTTTTAAAAAGAAATTTTCAATTTATTAAAATATGGATGTTAGATTTAAGAAAATACAATAAATAAATAAATTTCTTTTTTTTTCTATCTTCTAATCTTCAATATTAAAATAGAGAAAAATTATGCATGACAGGACCACTTTTTTGGACTAAATTGAGACACCCTTGCTCATTTTCTGCCTTATGGTTTGGAAATTTATGGCTTTTGGTCAAAGTATGGTTCATAGAGATAGAAGTATAGGCCTTGGATTTCAGCTTATATCTTTTTCAATGCTTTGTATATATTTCAGGCATTCAATAATGAATGATATGTCTTTGTCTCACGTGTGAAGACATAATTATTTTCAATTTCATAACTAATTCACCAAAAAGAAAGGCCTTTTTAAGAGGTGTGGACCAATTGAATCCACATCCATAGAAAATATTTTTTTATTTTTTATTTTTTGAGTTGAAATCATTTAAATAAAGTCGTACTTTCCTTCAAAATATTTTATATTTATGAAGTACATATTATTTATTTATTTTATTCTCTAATTTGTTTAACCCCTCACAAGTTAAAAAGTAATAAATATAAAAAATAAAAATAAAATGTTAACTTTTTTTTACATCAACAAAAATATCAACTTATTCTTCATTAATATACCAAATTATTGTGTTAGTATAAAAATAATATCTTATAGTATTATAAAGGAAAAATATGTTATATGGATCTATTTTGTTTATTTGAAAATTTAGGTTGAAGGCCCAAGCAGAACAAATGCCCAATTTTGAAAATATTTGATAAAGATCCGATAAAAGCTTAAGTATGACCTTGAGATTATCTTAACGTATAGTATCTCAAGATTTATCGAGTTTGTACACAAAGAGGCACATTAAATTATTTATCAAATATTTTATCATTTTTATCGTATATTTTTTAAATTAGAGGACCTGACTTTGGTTTTAAAGTCTTTAAATCATAATTTTTCAAATAAATTAAAATGAAGACCCATGATAGAGTTTTACCTTACAATAATGCATTAGATTAATAGGGTACAATTTAATAAATTATTTTAACCGATTGAAAAAGTTATCATTTTATCTTATCTTTTGCTTTTAGAAGCTAAAGTCATTCAATATAAATAATATATTGGAAGTATTTTGAATTACAGTTGATTATATTATAGCTGAGTGTTTAATTGTAAAAAAATTGTTATTATTTAAAAGCAAAATGAGAGCATTTATAGTGAAGTGACAATTCTTATAAGAATAAAGTTGTTGACAGATAAAATAAAATTGTCGTTGGAGAATATAAAATGACATACAAATTAAGAAATGTATGTCAGTAACAAATTTTGTCTTTAATAAGAATTCAGAAGATAAATGACCACTTTCAAGTCATTATCACTCTTCACCCACTTTTTTTTTTTATTTATTTGTATATTATGAAAATTGACATTTAAAGGTTAAACATCTCTGACAAATAACACTTTATTGAAAGTTGATAAGAATTTATTTAGTAGATAAATAACACTTTCGAGTCATCATTCCCGAAATTGAAAGTTGAATGTATTATATTGCAAATTTTTTTGAATTCCTAATATCTTAATTAAGTATTGGATTCCCACATTATGATATCAATATCTAAATTAGTAGTTTTTGGAATTAAAACTTCCTTCAATATTTGATTTAGTAAGGTATGATTTTTTTATTTTTACATGGAAAGATCTACAAATCGTGAAAGAAGAAAAGGAAAATTTGGCACGACGACATACTCTATCAAGAAAGGTTATAGGCATTTATATTATGAAAATGGTTCAATTATAAAGAGCATGTTTTGTGTAGAAACAGGATTTTATATGATAATTTTATTTACTTAAGATATGTGTAAATTAAAAATTTTATACGAGAAAGCAATCACTAAGAAATAAAATCGTCATTAATGATGTAAAAGCTGATTCTTCAAAGTGAGGCAGAGAACTTATATGAAATCCCCAATGAAATAAGGTAGTTTTTTTAAATGTTGTGGATTTATTAATCACTTTTGAGCAAAAATTTATCAGTGAAATAATCTAAAAAGATCCGGACTGTATTGTAAGTTAACACAAAATCCATAACATGTGTTGAAATCAGTAATTATGATAATAAATAAAACGAAAAACAAGAAGATTTTACTTGAAAACTTTTTTGGGAAAAATTATGGATTGAGGAAAAGGTTTTATTATGAATATAAGAATAATTACGAGGTATAGCGCGTGAAAATAAATCTTGTGATATTACAATCATGCTGAAAGGTCCGTATTATTGGACGACACCAGTCATCTCATTATGGAATCAATTGGGGTTTATGAAGTTGGAGTCAGTTTAAGGGAAGTGCATCATAGGTTTCTGATTGGACGTAAGTCGAAAACCAGATTCAAATAAATAAATCAACATTACAATCATTTTCTGTGTAGAGGAAATTATTGAATATATGGAGCTGAAAATGAGGTACATTGCTAGGGGGCTGAGAAATTGGGCCCATAGAAGAAAAATGAATAAACATGAGTCAAATGCTTTGACTTGGTGGCTGTGAGAAGCCAATTGCTAATTGAATGGTCCCAAAAGGCATTAAACACATTAAAGCTCAATTAATATTCATGAAGCCGTTTTAGAATATATAATATAAATGGAATTAAAAAAAAAAAAAAAAACAATAATTAAATTTTAAAATTTGGTAGGACCTTCTCACATTATTGGGTGTTCTGTTGCCTAACAACAATCTATCCACTGTCCCTATACCTTTCTTTTGTGGTACATTATGATAGATGTGTAATTTTATCATACCATTTATTTACTTTGTTTTTATTTTATTATTATTTTTCAAACAAATCAGTTTTTATTTTTTCTATGTCTCTCCGCTGCATATAACCTTGTAATATTCTATTGATACAAGGAGTAGGCATGTTGGTCAAAATTTCTCATTGTTTACCATAGATTATCAAATATTTCTCAAATAAATATAAATAATTTTTAATATGACAAGTGATTTTTAGTATTTTTATAAAAAAAAATATAAATTTCAATCAAATATCTACTTTTTTAGAAAAACATTTTTTAAACTAAATGTGCTTCCTAAAATCAATACAAAATGCATTCTAAAAATACAGATCTAATAATTTTATAAATATTTTAATCTTTCTTCCAGCATTTTTAAGTGTTAAAAAAAAGTAAAAATTACTTCTTAAAATTTTTACTAAACACAAGGGAAGATGATGTTTGGGAAGTTGAAGTTTGATTTAAAAAAAAATAAAACTAAATTGTAAAAAAAAACACACAAAGAAATCATCTTTTGGGTGTCCATTTGAATTATTGATGAGTATGATTTCAAAAAAAGAAAATTAAAAGTTTCTCCCATCTCCTCAAAGAAAAAAAAAAAGACAAAATGCTCTTTGCTGTTTCTCTTGTACTTTTCTTTGTTAAAATGAATTTTCTAATTTATTTATTTTTCATCTCAGAGCTTTTTAAAAATCAGCAAAAACTACCTTTAAAACTTTGTAAAAAACATTATATTCTCAAATAAACTTTACGTATTTTAAATCAAAAACTCATGAAAATTCACCAAGAAAAACGATTATTTTAAAATGCTTATCAAATAGGTGTTAAAATTTGCCAGAAGATTTATACTTTTACTTAGTATAATGTCAAAATTATTTTATTTGATTCTTAAATTCTCAGGATGTAAAAAATTGTTAAAGAGTTTTTAGTACATTTTTAAAATATAAAATCAATTGCATACCAAAACTAACTACTTTAGCCTTCCAATCCCTGGGGCTGGTACAGCCAAATACAAACTCTAGGTGTTTGGTAGGTCGGGAACCACCTGTAAAACTAGGATGAGATTGTATGGGTGGTAAGAATAGATGCCTTAAGACATTTTACATCCAATTTTTAGTTTTCTCTTTCGACAAACAAGTCTCAAAAAAAAATGAACAAAGGGAAGAATAATGTAGCATAAATTAGAACAGCTAGATAGTGTATCATAAAGTGTTGACTCAGGAACATTAAAATCCAATTTTGAGATGTTAGTCAAATAGAATGGGAATGTTTGGTATACTTTTGGCCCTACAATTTCCAAAGACCCTTGAGGTATGCACCATCTTCATAATTTTGAATTAAATAAATAAATATATATTTTTCAAAAATATTTTTCTTAAAAATAAATTTTTTGGTACTCTCAAGAACAAATTTTATTTAACACTTTTTTGTCAGGATATTTAAACACTTCTTAAAATTGTGAACAAATTCAATCTCTCTTTGTTTTCAAAATATATTTATACCCATAGTTATAAATTTATTATTATTTTAGATCATTTTATAGTTGCTTTGGGTTCAAACCATTACAGAGAAAAGTAATTGAATTGATCATGCATATGGTTGGCAGGTTGATATATGGCTTATGCATGAACCAATACATCTGTCAATTCAACTCATTTTGATGAAATGTGCATTATGTGGCAGAGTCTGGATTCAACCATTTTCCAACCACTAATTTAGTGACATCAGATTTTATTTTTAATTTTGTTACATTTAGCTGTGTATCATGGGATGGTTCATGCATTTCAAAAGGTCCTACAAATGTCTTTTTCGTAATAATAATAATAGTATACTTATTTTCAGGAAAGAAGCCATGTTGTATAGCACTCATGTTTTATTATATTATTTTAGTAAAAATTATTTAAATGATTGTTTGTATATATGTTGAAGAAAAGTTCTTAAAATATGTCTTTAATAAAATATTTAGAGTATTAGGATAGGTTAAATATCTTATTTTGATTTATCAATGTTTTAACCATTTTTATAAAATATGATTTAAAAAATCTCTGTATTTTAACATTCTTGATTATTCTATTATTTATTTTTTAAATAATCTGTTGAACTAAGTATTTCATAGCTGGCAGAGCATTATTCCCTTCACTGATTTTTTTCGGGACAAACATATTTTTATTTTTTTTCAGATAATAAAAACTATTTTAAAAAAAACAATTAACAGAAGAACCTTGCTTCATTTTGTATGTGTTTCTACTTTTTAATAGGTTCTATTCTTACTTATTTTTGAAACCTAAAAGTAGGTGGATCAAACACTTTAGTAACATAAAGAAAACCTAATTTATTTCTTCAATTAACTCAACAACTTATTGACAATTTTATATAAAGCCAAAAACATATGTCAACACATGGAACAGTTGCAAGAATTAGCTTTATTTCTTGAATTTTATTATCATTCAAAAAACAAATAAATTTACGTCTTTATTCATTTTTGTCTTACATATATAACATGTTGCAAATAAAAAAATAAAAAAATTGTAAAAATGTCAATACAAAATATAAGAATACTTATAAACTAATACTAAAAAATGCAAAATTTTAAAATTTTAATTAAAAACTTGCCAAATTAAAATATTTATTTTCCTTTTCATTCAAAAACAAAATGGTATCCAAACAAACTAAAGATATATATTTAGTAAATAGATTATTTCGGACCTACTAATACCTTGACTATCCTTAGGACTTTGAAGTTAATGATTACATAAATATAATTATTAGAAATTTTAAAATTATTAGAAAAACTTATTAAGAATTAAAAGATTTATTTTCCATTTTAGATAAATCCCCCAATGGGTCTAAGGAACAGCTCAAGCAACGGATTCGAACAAGGTAAAAAAATCTTCTCCCTTAAAAAAAAAAAAAAAAATCATTTTTCACATGTTACACGTGACAGGATAAAAAATGGTAAAAAAAAAAAAAAAAAAAAAAAAAAGAATCATAAAAAGATAACCAGGAGTGAGATATTTTTCTCATGTCTACGATGACCCACCACCAACCAACCCCATTCATTTGTTAGAGCTTTCTTCCAAAATGATTTTGTTTTTTTTAAAATACTTAAAATAACGATCAAATTAGTTTTTATAATAAGTATCATGAAATGGTAGTTGATGGCCATGACTAAATTTTTAGTTAAAGCGTTGTTAATAGTATGGTTTTAGTTAAAGTTAAAGCATGATTTATATTTATTATTTTAAAAAATTTAAAGCGTAATCGCCGAAACGATGGTTTGTTTAAATACAAAACACAGTTTTTAACTTTAGCTTAAAAGAAAGCCTGTAGTTTTAACTTTAAGCCTAAAACCTCGATTGATGATTACGGTTTTAACTTTTTGAAAAAAATTTAAAATCACAGTTATCAACAACGATTATGATGATGTAGCAATAAAAGATTAGTTTGATGATTATGAACGATGTTATAGTCAAATTCCGCTTGTGCTATGGCAAAATCTCATTACTTTGGTCTATCCATGCAAATACTCCAAATAAGATTACCCAAAGTCCTATTAACAAACTTTGTCTGCCCATCTGTCTGTGGATGTGCTGTACTACTGAAGTTCAATGACAGATTCAAATAGCCTCTAAAGAGTCATCCAAAAGTGTCACAATAATAGGAAATAAGATAATACTCCCAAAATAATAATGGGAAATAAAAATAATATCCAAAAAATTAAAGATAATATCTCAAAACAACCAAAATAAGGATTTTGATTGATTTGATCTAACGGTCTACATCGTTCAACTCCATTTGCGGGAAACTGTCCTCCAGGTTACTTTGAATGTCAAGATTCGTATGCAGGTAGAGCAATTAAGATCAGCCAGCGTTGAAGGCTTTTGAAATTCTCACCCAGGTTGGCAAGTTAACCATAAGCATTATTGTTGATCTTACTTATGATTTGGTGTAGTCGTCTTTCTTTATTGAAATTGATGTAATACCTTCGTTCAGTGCTAATGAAAACCATCGCCTCATCACCAACATCAAGCGACGAACCATATGCTTTTACTTTTTGCATCTTGTACTTTGCATTAGCCTTCTCTAATTTGTTCTTGATATCTGCTTACACCTCTTGAACTTGCTTTGCCAAATCAGCAACTACTACACTAAGACTGCGGACCTTTGGAAGCTTTACCAAATCTAAAGCATGATTAGGACACCTCATGTATACAATGGAAAACAGGGATCTACCTGTTGCACAATGAACGATGTTGTTATAGTCAAACTCCTCTTGTGCTATGGAAAAATCTCATTGCTTTGGTCTATCCATGCAAATACTTCGAATAAGATTGCCCAAAAGTCTTGATAACAACCTTTGTCACCGTCCTAATACATTGAATTGTGTTTTTTACTATTGAGGTTCAACGACAAGTCAAATAGCCTCTAAAGAGTCATTCAAAAGTGACTAAGGAACTTAGTGTCACGATCAGATGTAATAGTATTTGGCACTCCATGCAACCTCACAACCTCCCTAAAGAATAGTTTGGTTGTAAAGGATGCATTTGTAGTCTTCGTACATGGCAAGAAATGCACCATCTTAGAAAACTTGTCAACCACAACAAATACAAAATCCATACCTCGTTGAGTTCACGGCAAACCCAACACGAAGTCCATAGAAAGATCCTCCCACATAGCATCAGGAAAAGGTAATGGCATGTATTACCCCATGTTTTGAATCTGGCCCTTTGCCCTTTAACATACATAGTACCTCGACACAATAGTAGTCACATCTGTACTCAACTCAGGCTAATAGTACCTATCATTGCAGTTCAACAATGGTTTTATCTCTTGAGGACTATTACACTGTAAACCACCACGCAGTAAGTACTGCAATGACCTTCTCACGAAGAGAGGTGCAAGGAAGAAAAAGTTGCTCACTCTTCATGAGAAACCCATCATGTATATAAAAATCATCACAAGGTTGTTTAAGCACACAAGTAGCCTAAACCTTTTTGAAGTCATCATCATCTACATACAATTCTGTCGATGTCTCAAAACCTACTATCTCCAAACTCAAGGTTCTCATCAAAGCCACTCGTCTAATTGATGCATCCGCCACCCTATTTTGTTGTCCTGATTTATGGACAAGCTTATAAGGGAATTCCTCTATGTAAGTTGACCACCTAGCATGCATATCACCTCTAATTTGCTTTTGTGTACTTGAGTACTTCAAAGCCTAATGATCAGTATAGATAATGCTCCCAAGTTTTCAAAGCCCTCACAAACAACATAAAATTCTTTGTCATAAGTAGCCCACTTACGCCTTGCTTTATACAATTTTTCACTAAAGAAAGCCATTGGCCTTTTCTCTTGGGATAAAACAGCCCCTATACCAATTCCACTAGCATCACTCTGCCTCGAATAAGCTTGTAAAGTCTGGTAATCTTTAAGGAGCCAGTGTTGTGCTTAACTTCTCTTTAATCAAAGCATAACTACTCTCTTGGTCCTCGCCCCAATGGAAGATCCATTTCTTCAAACACTCAGTAATAAGTGCTACAATGCTACTAAAATGTTTAATGAACCCCCTATAAAAGGTTACTATTATGGAAGTTCCAACGTCTTGAGCATTCTTTGTGGTAGGCAATTTAAGTAATGAAGGTCTTTAGCATATATAAATGTTCAACTTTAGGTCCCTTACTACTCTGCAGCCAAAAATAAGCAAACTATTTGTCATAAAAACACATATTTTAAATTTGCATATATTTGTTATTCTCAAACACTTCTTCACTAGTTTATAAACGTGATCCTTCTTTGACTTACTATGAATCAAAATATCATCAAAATAAAAAACTACACATTTGCCTAAGAAAGGTTGTAGTACCTGATTCTAATCCGCATAAAATATGCGAGCATTTGGTAGCCGAAAGGCAGCAGCCTAACCATTCGTGACTATCACCCCGTCTTTGAATGTTTGTTTTCCACTCTATCTGTTGGTTCCACGATATGATGGTGCTCCTCAAGTGACCTTGTTAAACTGTACTCTACTAGCTAGTGAGGCATATCATCAACCTTGGAATGAAATCTATATCCAATGGTAATTTTGTTGATACCACTATCAACACACATCCAGCGATAAGATCTTTCTTAGGCTTGACAAAATTTGGAGCGCACATGGGCTCATCTTTGGCTTGAATCGCCCCTTGGCAACAACTCTTCTACCTTCTCCCTTAAGATTTCATTTTCCTTAGGACTCATCCTATAATGAGGCAGATTAGGAAGAGAAGTACCTGGAATCAAATCTATATGGTGTTATATGTTACTCATAGGAGGTAATCTTACGGAGTAAATCTTGCAAGATTACATCCGTCAGCTCAGCTACTTTCAAAGTCGCACCTCCACTTTGAATTTGACCCCATTTAAATCTCTACTTTCCTCTCCCAGGCCATCAAATACTTCGAGTCTCCTTACACTGCCATGGTGAAGAATGGGTCATACCTGAGTTAGAAAGTTCTCCCTCCGCTTTATGTAAACCTTGGTTAGTTCTTCAATGAGCGCTGGTTATATTTTATTCCCAGCTTCTCTAGTGATACAGTTACTCTTTGCCCAGTCTTGCTTATTCATGTCTTTACTAAAGACCCGAATGAAATACCGACCAAGCATCCACTTAATACCACATCTGATCACACCCTCGTCATTATACTTACCAATACAAAAGGCCACCTTAAAACGTTCATTTTAGAATACCCTTTGTATTAACTTTAATCCACCCAATAGCATATGGTGGGGTGGGGTTCTTGTCTCTATGTTGCAGCCTCTCATGTCTTTACTTATTTATGTTTTCCTGCATTATCCCGAATGGCCAGATCACTGACTCCTTTGCACAATACACCTGGTGTGAAATGGCTTTTGGGTTTAGTTAATCAGCACTTTGAGATAACATAAGCTTCCTCACCACACAAGTGTACCCTTCCTGCTCATATTCCTCATAATCATCATCCTCCTATGAGATTACCCTCCTTCTGACATCATCGATTAAATATACTACGTTACTCGCATACATTTAGGACATTCATTGGAGCAGGTGGCCAACCTTTGCATCATGGCAACTTAACATGAAAGGCCTTGCGTAAGAGTTATTGTTTTTGGCAAGCTCGTATTACCCTTATCTCCTTCTATTACCTTTTTTCTGCACCAACATTGACAATCTCACAATTTTCGACCATTGGGGTGTTTTTCCTTGTCATAAGGAGCCTTATGATTCTACCCTCCATATCTTGTATAATTAATTTCTAAGTTTTAGCTCCATAATGAGTAACTCATCTTTCATATTAAAATTCTAGCCTCTTACACATTGAAAACCATCTACCTAATTTTATCTCTAATGAATGCTTTGCTCCTCAGAAATATCTTGCCTGTGGTTCTCACTTTCTGATAACTGATTCCTCTTTGTCAATCTAAAAAATTCAACTAGGTATATTCATTCACACTTTTGCTATCCTGTGTACATCTCTGATAAGCATAAAAAAATATATTGTTCATAGTCCGAAGGCAAAAATCTTCATCATAATAATTGTTTCATCCTACACCATGTTTGAACCAAACCACGCCCTTTTCTCATCCTCATCTCCCTCAATCTGTCCCACCATACTAATGCTCCCCCTTTTAACCTATAAAAACAGCAATTTATATCTACATCGTAGAGGACAACAATATAGTAAAAAACATAATGTCTACTTGGTCAGCTAATCCAAAAACCCTCAGTTTAAGATGTGATGAGTTTAAGGGATATCTGCCTTTGGATTTGTATTACATTGCTCTCTGTTGGATTTGGTTGTCATTTGTTTTTTCCACCTCTTTGTCACCATTAGTTTGTATTCACGAAATTGCATTTTCCTCATCGGAAGTGTCGTAAAATCTGTTGGCCTTCTTTGATTCGTATATTTGGAATGAGATTAAAAGTGGATCTAGCAGAACAGACCACTCCGTAGTGTTTTTTAAATAAATCGTTATAAAGCTCTTGCCAGACAATACTCAATAACACTGTAATTGTGCTTGTCTTTTTGTTTTCAACCGTGAGTTAAAATTTGAATTGATTATTCTTTAACTACGTTAATCGACATAAAAGCATTTTATAATCGCGATCGTCGTCTTAGGATTGGTTGTCATGCTAGCAGAGTATTAGCAATCGATTGGAGAAATCCTCTCTAATACCACGGCCTTGTGTGTAGATTGATGAGCAAAAATAAAGCGTACTCCAATCAGGAAACAAGTAAAGCAAAAGGCTTTGAATTTGTTATTGATAAATTGATAAAAATCTACATAACGACCCAGCATCTCATTATACATACAATTGCAGATGTAAAATAGAAATAAAACAAAATTTGAAACAATATCTGAAAAGAAAATAATACATTAAAACAATAAAGGAAAAAAGAAATATCCCAAAACAATAATAAAAAAAAAGATATTCTCAAAACAATAATAAAAAATAAAAATAATATTTCAAAACTAAAGATAATATCTCAAAATATTTTGGTGTGATTTTATCTAAAGTTATGCCTCATTCTTACTCCAAAAATAAAATATAAAAAACAAGAATCGAGGTCACAACTCAAGATCAACAAAACCCACTAAGCATTTTTGAAAAACGGAATATAAGTTTAATAGAGGTTAAGTTTGATAGAGTATCCTTCAGGGTAGTAGCTAGATTGCTAGAATCACCACCCATATTAATATGCCGGAGAAGAGACAAAGCACGAGCATACGATTCCATATCTGCCAGAAAAAAGACGAACAAGAAAAACAAATATAAATAAATAAAAAGACGTTTCTTGCAACTTTTTGTACAATTCTTTCAGGGGTTTGATCTTATCTTCCTTCCTCCTTCCTCCTTCCTCCTTCCTTCTTCCTCCTTCCCCATGCTTAATATATTCGTGGATCCCACCATTCGTTCAGTTCAATGGAGCACGTGATCCATAAATTAAATTGAGTAAAGAGGCTGCCTTCCGCCGTGTGGATCAGCATTTGCGTGGAGCCGCCCTCACCTATCCTAGCTAGCTGGCGGCGACCTTCGCTTTTTTGACTTTGAGTTTGTCCCCTCCACCGACGCTCCCATTCTTCTATCACCCACCACCACGACCAACGTGCGTTTTTCCTCCAAAACATTTTATATTAGGTAATTGTGGGTGGCTCATGTCTGTTTGTGTCAGCATACTAATCCTGTCGGATAAACATTTAACTTGTAGTGTTTTTACATGATTCGATCATTCATGGGTTCTCGTATGTCCATGCTTGTATGTCCATCCGAATTCCGTATGTCCATCACAGCTAACTATTATTTAATAATCAAACTCTCATAATTAATAATTAAGTTAAATTAAGTTCCATCACATATGAGTTTTCATTAATTTTCTTTTATTTTTTTTATTTTACATAATGAACACATTCTGACGTGTGGATTGTGTTATAACTACGGTTGATTTGGTTTTTCGTGTGAGTGATTAATGCAGTAATGCGATCGTCGACATTCTGATGTGTGGTTATATCGTTTCTGATGACGATTGATTTGTGAGGCGTGGGTGAGCAGCGAATGGGAAGGTTTCGTATGAATGATGAATTTTATTCGCTATTCGTTATTTATTTAATTATATTTTCGATTTATCAGTTAGGATTTTGGTATCGGTTATGATTTTTGGTTATCGCTATGATTTTCTTTTGGTCTTTATAAATAGCGCATGTTAATGTTTTAAGCGAGACTTGATATAATATTGGCTTCGAGAATTTTGTTTTATTTATTTGTTTGCTTTAATTTTATTGTTGCCCGTACGCCGGTATATCAATTTGGTATCGCGCATAATTTCGTCGAATCGAGTTATTTATTTGTTCGATTCTTGTTCCGTTCTTTCAAATCTACCGTTGCCTTCATTCAAGAAAACCAAGATTTCTAGTCTTACTTCAATTTGTTTCATTTTCCGTAAGGCTCCTCCTTGATATCGTTGTCGCAACTCCATATCCACCATCAGATCCGCAAATAAAAAAAGTCAAACTCTGTTGTCACGAGTGAGTCATAACTATCAATCGACCGAGTTCATGAAACGTTTCCTCCGGCGGTGGGTGGATTCAAATCAAATCCGCCAGCGTCGCCTTGACTAATGCTCTAGGCTCGATCGTCTTCGTGGACGTGTGAGAGTTGTGTCGGGTGGGGCGGTCGCGCGAAAATCCGTCGTCTGGAGTGGAATATTTGTAATTTGTTATTTAAAAACTTGGGTATTCTTGGGAATTGGGCTAAAATTTTGATTTGCACGTTGTGAAATTGGGCAATCACACCACATCATCCAAGATCTCTCACCCTCGATCAATTCCATTACTACAATTCCACTTTTATTATCGAACCCTTCGAGAATAACCTCACTCACACTGTTAGAAACTACGCCGACTCTGTCGTCCTACACGTCAAGGAATTGTAGGCATTTTCATGGGTCTTTAATGGGGTATATTTTTTTACTTTGAAAACTCGGTTAATTTTTGTGGTATTTAAGTATATCTTGTTTGATTATTTTCCAGTTCAGTTTCTTTGATAGAGCATAAAGAGTATTAAAAAATTTTGTTTTTTAGGTTATTCTTTAATTGACTTGTCACGTGTGATATATAATCGCGTTAATTTTTAGATTTGTGTTTGTTGCGTTAGCGAATAGTTTATAAATTCTTTCTTTCGGTGAGAAATTTTTTAGATTATCTCAGCATGTCGACCACGAAAGTGATATTGTTATATCTTCTTCTTCATAACGAATAGTCAAGCGAGGAACTCGATAATTTTTTGACTTAGATTACAAGCCTTATCTCGAAGATCTAAATGATAGTCTAGTTTATACCGTCATCAAGATACGATAAAGCCTGATTTGATTCGATCCTTTGCATCGATAAGTAATTTAAATTGATGTTTAGTCGATTGACTCCAGCGTCGATATGCCCTTGAACAACAAACTCATGTAATAAATCAAAAAATGGACTTGCTTTTAAAACATCTGGGTAAACATGAGATAGGTGAATATGTTGATGAAACTGTTAGGAAACACGTCGGGTCACCACACACTGGGGGTTTAAGTCCTTCTGGAGGTTCACATAAATATTATGAATTCACAAATGGATTGCATGACAATCTAGGTAAAATGAACTTGGGTAGTAATTCAATTGCTCAACCTCACACAAGGTTACCTCTGATGGAGACCTTACAGTGACTGGGTGATCGATTTCAAGCTACTAATGTCAACTTCCCATTAGATTACCAATTAACAAGGCAAAATTACCCACAAAATCAAGTGAGATAAGATGTCGCTCCTCAGCGATACCAGCTTGGGGTTACTGGTATTTGGGGTAGAGATCAAGATAGACAGGTTAGACAACCTCAAAGGGACATCACAAAAAGAGTTAAGGTTAGTGCTCCTGAATTTTATGGTAGAATGGATCCTAATGTTTTCTCTAATTGGTTGGTTGCTATTAGGAATATTTTGAATTGAAGGTATGAAATGATTGATAGTGAAACGGGTTCGGTTTGCTAAAATAGAAATTAACCAATTAAATTTAGATGTAATGGCGGAATGTATTGTAAGACATGCTTCGATGCGGATAAACCACCCATCACTCAATGGGCTGTTATAAGAAAGCAAAGTTTGCGAAAATTAATTCATACATCGTATAAAGTCGGTGTTTTCCACCATGATTAATTTAAAACAAATGACTCTTAGTGTAGCTGAATATTCTACTAAATTTGAGGAAGCTAGACTTAGGTGTAGTGAGTTCTATGCTGAGGACCAATTTGCTGTCTTTACTCGCTTTGTTAATGGTCTCAGGTTCGACATTCAAAGAATGGTTAGAATGCATGCTCCACACCGCGCCAGAGGGATGCATACCAAAAAGCCTTAGAAGTCGAAGTTCAGTGACCTCCCTCTTTTGCACACATAGGTCGATCAGTCCTGATCCATTGTCATCGGGCATTAATACTATGCCTAATAACATTAGGAGCAAAGAGTCTAGTTGTGTAACTCTCTTCCTGTTGCTTCTCCTATTAAGTCTAAGGCTAGTAATTCATCGATTGTCTATCATAAGTGTCATCATGGGTCATATTCGCGTCCTCCATTTGTCCCCTGACATGCATTGGCATTAGATGTTGAGCGAGTGTTTTGAAACGAGGAAGAACAAATTATTGATCCTTTAGATTGTGCAGTGATGAAGATGATCTTCATGAAGATTGTGATGAAGATCACGTGTGTTGGTGTGGTTACGATGTGTTGCTATCCACAGCGTAGATAATGATCATTGGAGCGCACTGGTATTTTTCACCTGCAAATCATACGAGTGGAGATAAGAAATGTAAGTTAGTGATTGATGGGGATAGTTCAATGAATGTGGTTTCTAAGGATGTTTCGTTATTAAATTGTTAAACACGAAAGTAGAGCCATCAAATCCACAGAGTAACTTGGGTGAATGACCATGCTTTGCTTGTCACTCGAGTGTCAAAATCTCCTATTCAAATAGGAGATTATAAGGATGAAATCTATTGTGAGGTGCTACCACATGGATGTTGCCCATGTTCTTTTGAGGTTGCCCTTGGCTTTATGATCTTAATGTACAATTTTTTGAGTAAAGATAGCATTCTATTCCTTCAAATACAAGTGTAAGAACATTATTTTGAGACCTCTTTAAGCTAAAGATTGCAATGGTAAACGTGACATCAACTTCACGAAGGTTGCATATTTTAAAAAATGTAAATTTTAGAGAGGTTGAAATGGTATGTGTAGCATTAGTGAAGCGAAAGAAGTTACTCGATTCTTCGATTGTTGATGTTCCTTTGGAAGTGAAGAATTTGCTAGATGATTTTGTTGATATGGTGCACGATGGAGTTGCACAGTGAACTACCTTTGAGACATCGACGATACTATAGATTTGGTTCCGATTTCTCAGTGCCTAACATACATTATGGGATGAATCCTAAAGAGAGAGAGGAGATTTGAATAACAAGGCAAGTAGAAGGACTTTTAGAGAGAGGATTTATTAGGCATAGCCTTAGTCCTTGTGCGATTGACTTTGTTGGCCACAAGAAAGATGGATCTTGGAAAGAAAATGTGTGTGGATAGTAGAGTCATCAATAAGATCCTGATCAAATATAGATTTCCCATCCCTACGCCTTGAGGATATGTTGGACCTATTAGTGGAGTTCTAGTTCTAGTTGGTTCTTTGGAGTAGATTTGCGTGATGGTTATCATCAAATACGTGTTAAATTTAGGATATGAGTGAAAAACTACATTTAAAACATAAGATGGTTTGTTTAGTGTTAGTCATGCCTTTTGGTTTATCTAATGCTCTAGTACTTTCATAGGAGTTATGACCCATCCTGCAGTATCTCATTGGTAAATTTCACGGTGGTCTACTTTGTGACTTATAGTGATCTATAGTCAATCGAGAAAGAGCATTTGCCTAAGACAGGTTTTCTCACTCTTGCGAGGCCCGAGGCTTTATGTTAACCTTAAGTGTTCTTTTTTACATCACGACCCGCGCTATTGCTTTTCTTAGGCTTTATTGTGTCTGAACATGGAATTTCAGCTGATCCCGAAAAGGTTAGAGTTATTAAGGAGTGGCCTTAACCACAATCTATCACTGAGACTCGTAGTTTTCATGATTTAGCTTCTTTTTATAGAATATTTATAAGGGGATTTAGCACTATTATGGCTCCAATCACTGAATGTTTAAAGAATAAGGAGTGTCAATGGTCTAATGCTACTAGCCAGGCATTTAGAGAAATCAAGGTCAAAATAGTGAGATAGAGTTTGAGAATCTTTGATTTTACTAAGTTTTTGAGGTTGCTTGGCAGTGCATCAGGTGTACGTATTGGTGGTGTCTTGAGTCAAGAAGGTCACCCTACAGCTTTCTTTAGTGAAAAACTCAATGATGCTAAAAGACGATATTTTACATATGATAAAGAGTTTTATACTGTAGTGCAGAGTCTTCATTTTTGGAGGTTTTATTTGTTGCCTACTGAATTTGTGTTGTTTTCTTACCACAAAGCTTTAAGATATTTAAACTCACAAAAGAAATTGAATGCTCGACATGCTAAGTGGGTTAAATTTTTGAATGAATATTCTTTTGTGATTAATCATCGTTACGGCATTGAAAACAAAGGCTGGCAGCGCGCAGTTGATTAAGCTGTTACACTTCATCGTATGAGTGCTCGCGTAACCCATTAGGTTTGATAGATTTGAAAATGAGTGATACGCATGTCACGACTTTGGTATTGTTTATAATAATGAGGTTAGTAATGGTAATCGTCAAATCTCCCGGACTTCCTTGTTGAAAATGGTTATTTGTTTAAAGTGACTAAATTGTGCATACCTCGGACATCATTTAGGGATTTATTAATTTGGGAGATGCATGTAGGTGGTTTAGCTAGACATTTTTGGAGGGATAAAACTATTGCATTGGTTGAAGATAGGTTTTATTGGCCTTATCTGAAAAGGGATGTTGCTAGGATAGTTGCACAATGCAGAACATGTCAGATAGCTAAGGCTAAGAAACAAAGCACTGACTTATATATATTCCTTTACTGGCTCCCTCACTTGAACCTTGGAAATATCGTTAGTATGGACTTTGTTCTTGGATTGCCCTAGGACATTAGAGGACATGATTCTATTTTGTTTGTTGATGATAGATTTTCTAAGATATTTGTTTTATTCCATCATAATAAAACCGTGATGCTTCACATCATTTGCTAAATTATTTTTAGAGAAGTTGTTAAATTGCGTTGCTTCACCGTTTATGTCGATAGGGATGTAAATTTATTATTGTACATGCTGAAGTGTTTTTTGGCGTGCCTCTTCTAAAATTTTCGCTATGTTTTTCATCCTCGGAATGATAAATGGCGGGCTGTTAATCATAGTCCGGTGATATGCCCAGGTGTTTGGTTGGGGTAAAACAAGTGTTTAGGATTAAATTTTTGTCGGCAGCTAAGTTTCGCATATGTGGTCCCAATTAATCGTTCAATGGTAAAAAGTCACTTTCAGGTGTTGGCCTCTTGCACCCATTGATCTTGTTCCCTTTACCACCTTCGTTCTGTATACGAATGCAAAAAACTTTACAAAAACACATCCCATTGCTATGTAGAGATTAAATGAAAAATTTCTGCAAGTAATGAGGGTATAAACGGCTGCGATATTGCATCGTGAATCTAAAATTTAATGTTGGTGACTATGTTATGATTCGCATTCATTACGAAAGAATTCCAAACGTTTTCAAAAAAACTTTGCAAAGCCATGGGCCCTTATTCTATCGTCGTAAATGGGATCATGCATATCTTCTTGGTTGCCTAATGACACTGAATAATGCTTTCTGTTTTTCCAATGTAGAGGACTTTTACCTTCTGGGGCACTTGCAGGCCTTCCGCTGCCTTCTAGTGTGTCTTAATTTGAAGGCGCAAAAGGTGCACCCACTATGCCTTCGTTAAAAAGTATTTAAAAAGAATTGGATACTATATAGTGATGAGTTCGTGACTTCTAGAATATGGTGGTTTTGTCGTTTCCTTGTCAAATGGCATGGTCGTCCCTAGTCGATGCTACTTGGATGTAGGAGGGGATGATCTTCGTCATTTGGTTGTTAATTAATTGGATTCTTGCCTTTCTGGCTTTCGGCTCTTGGGTCGAGAGTTCGCTGACGCGGAGAATGATGGGGCATGGGTAGGCTCATATAGGCCTAAACGAGATAGAAGCCCAGAGTCAATGATGAATTTTATTACTATTAGTTATTTATTTAATTGTATTTTTAGTTTATCCGTTGGTACTTTTAGTTTATATGTTAGGATTTTTGGATTTATCGATTAGATTTCATTGTTGCTATAAATAGCACCACATGTTGTGTTTTTAACAGACTTGATATAATATTGAAAAACTCGAGAATTTCGTTTTATTTATTTGTTTGTTTTCTTCTTAATTTTATTGTTCTTCGTAGCAGAGCTACATCAATTTGGTTTTCGTGTGAGTGATTCATACAGTAATGCAGAGGGTAGAACTATTTCAATCACACAGAAAAATCGTATCAAATTCTTATTTATCAGTATGCTTTATCAGATCTTGAATCTTATAGATTCTAGGCATCTTAGGATTATCAATTATATTGACCTTGAGCCGTTTATTTTTTATATTAACTTGATTTCTATGTTTTGATGTAATACATTGTTGTTTTAAATCAATGAGATTTATCATTTAAAAAAAAGTTAAATTAAGTCTTGCAAATATATGTACAATTGATCTTCCTCCCTTTTTTTTACAGTCATTTCTAGTACTTTAAAAGCTAGACCGACCATCGATCGATAATCATTTCGGTTCAGTTCAATTAATTAATTTGGAATAACAAAGCAGGCAGCATTAGGCCGGATAATGTCACAGATTCTCAGCGAATCGAAGTTTGATGCATTATTAATTGTTAATTTTCACATCAAAACGATGTTGTTTCAATGTATTTAACATCAAACGTTGTTTTGATGGGAGTGCTCCCTCTTATGTTTGGATCGTCGATCTCGTTTGCTATCGTCGTCTCCTCGTTGTAGGAGTTGTCATAAATGCAAGAATCTCGTTGTTGTTATTTATCTTTTCAATTCAATTCATTTTTGAATTTATATGTATATTTATTTACGCATTAATTTAATTTAATTCTTTATTAAATTTATAACTTATTCCTATTTCATCTCTAGATGACAAATTCTGATTCTTTTGAATTTATATCTTACATTTGTTCGCATTAATTCAATTCAATTCCTTTTAAATTTATATCCTATGTTATTTTCCTATTTCATCTTGGTAGCACCTAGTGAGTTTATCTTTTCAATTCAATTCATCTTTGAATTTATATCCTATATTTATTTTCCTACTTAAGTCGCAATTTTTTTTGAGGAACTATTTCATTATATTCTTTTTCTTTGTTTTTAAGGAAATGATTTCTTTGATTCAAGTAGCAATACGTCGATAAAAGCATATAATCAATCATTTAAAAACCACAAATGATGAAACCTTCATCTGAGTTAATAGCATAATGAAGCAGTGACTCGAAGCTACTGAACTGATATTATTATTATAAGCCCGAATCGCGACTTTGGTTATGCGACATCACGATGACCATTGATTTGATTTTTTGTCTCTGATCAGATATACTTTACTTTCGGTCAGATCACCGCTTTGGAAATAAACGCCACACCATGGCCAGGCGAAAAACCCGAACCGTCGTCTTGAGGCAATATGACCTGTGGTAACAAGACAATGACGAAATCTTGAAGAAAAACCATTGAAATTAAGATTTATTGAATAACCATTTATGGAGAAAGAAAAATGTTGAAAGAGGTGTAAATTGGTGATTTCAAAACTAAGAATGACAAAAGGTCCACATCTTATTCTTGCAGGAAAGAAATTATGAGGAAAATGGAGAAAAAGGATTGTTTAATTTTATTGTTACTTAATTGATATCAGTCTAACATGTATTTTGATTTGTATATATATTATTAGGTATGTTTGGGATTCTTTGTTGTCTCAATGTTCTTACCTTTTTGTCAATATTGGTATATTTATATACCTCCGACTCTTGATAATAATCAATTCTCTTTGCAATAATTTGTCGAGCAGCCAGGTTAACATCAAACCTAGCCACCACTGTTCGATGCTCATGATCCACCTCATCGTTAACCTTTATTCTCTCAGTATTAGCATATATTCTTCACCCACTAATAATTTGGCGCCTCCTGTGCCACTTTATCGAAACCACAGCCACCAGCGCATGATGCTCATGATCCACCTCCTTCGTTAACCTTTATTCTCTCCAATGGCCAACGCCTCTTCTTCCACCACTATCGTTTATTGCCCCTCTGTTTTACCAGTTCTCTTGAAAGTACGACTGCAGCAGTGGTTCTCAACATGGTAGCAAACACCGCTCAAGGCTCATAGCGAATTACTCTGTGGCGGCTACAGTCCATCTCTCTTATTCGTCTGACTGCTTGGGTTCGTGGTGGCTCAAAGGCCGATATTGTCGGCGACGATAACTCTGCCTTAATCTTCTCATCCCCAAATTCAGATTCGCCCTCTCTAACTCTGATAAGATCAATTGCTTCTTAATGGAATTATCGGATTCGTCTCTTTCATGCTCGTGCAGTTTCTCTCCACCTCCACCACATCTCGGGTTGTGTGGACCACCCTCGAGAAGACATATGCCTCTCTCTTCCGCGAACGAATCATGGTCCATTGTCATAATCTTGCCAGTCCTCAGCAAGGTAATCTCGGACCATTACAGAATACATGCAGATGTCGGAAACCATGACATTTACTTTCTTCTTTCTCGAATGTCTCGTTAGCTTTGGTAGGCTCTTGTGTTGTCTTCAAACGGACTCGACCCGGCTCTGCCAGGCATCTCATGCTCTCCAAGTTTGGGAGACTCTAGTTACGTTAAAGGTGTTCCAAGCACCTCCCCAAATTCGAGGCCCAAACTCGACATTCTTGCCAGCCGACCGCCCCCTCACCGTTAAGCGACTACCATGGTTACTTTGCCTGGTTTCTCATCCCATTGTCAGTCGAACAACGATAACGGCGCGGCAAGCCGATCTTTATGGTCCTGGGCATGCTGATTTTCCTGTTAATTTGCCCGACCTTCTACACCCTTTGGGTAGGCCGAGTGGGTATCTCGGGCATACTTTCTCTTGTCTCCCCACGGCTTTGGCTCCACCATCACAATTTGGGCATAGTTGCTATCTTGGGCGTTGTCACCTTTGTGAGCGTAACGAAGCACTTTTGCGGCAATTAAGTCATCGCGCACCGGCTCAAGACTCTCTTCCTCCCACTCCCTTTGTACTTTCCAGCGCCCGCCTTGGCTCCGCGCCCATGCCTTTACGGTCCATCCCTCGACTCCTGGTACCTGCAAAGATTAAGGGTTGTTGAGATTCACGAGCCTCTCGCCATGTGACCGTAATCTTCTTACTAACCCTTTATGGGTGTGTCGCCTCTAATAGTGTGATTATTGGTGATGGCTCGGGTTATCGATTGCCGACATTGGCTCGCTGCTCCACCCCACCTCTCTCCTATGTGTTGTTTTTCCATTTCGACGTGACGCTGCCGTATTACCAGAATCTTATTTCTATCACCGACTCTTTGTGTCGATAACCCTATTAATGTCCCTGTTCTTTGACTCTTTCTTTTTCGGTGTAGGATCGTCACCGCGAGTCACTGGGTTCGTGGGCAATGAGATGGTGTCTATTGCGTAATCGAGAGTCGGTCCCTTCGGTCTTCAACCCCTACCTACGTCATCCTCAACTCCTTCCTCCCCCTTGCCGCTATCTCATATTTGCTTCACGATCGTCTGAAGTCATATCCGTCCTTGCTGGAAATTTTTCAAAAATTTCGCCGATGTTTTTTAAGTATTTTCTTTTCCACAGAAGAACATTTATGTTCCTTCTCTTATAGCTCACAGCCAGTATTAATAAAGCGTAAGTTGCCTTTTTGCTTTAAATCAAGCATCACGTCTTCCTTTTCACTTGATGTCATTCCTTTTTAGATGTGTGGACCTCACATTTCACTCTTCGATGGTTTTGATACTAAATTATTTTTTGTTGACCCATTTCACCAAAAGTATGGTTTGTCCCATTATGTCAATCGGATGTTCATTGACGCTTTATTTTACCTTCAGCGAGCTTGTTTGAAGAGTTGTTTCCTTACCTCCATTAAAACACTTTACACACGATAGCAGGGGGTGAATTCACCTTTCTCTTTGGTCATTCATATGACCCATGAGGTGCCGCTCCCATCTCACTACACCTCCACACTCTAAACATAATGGGTATTCGAATGTCGGCCTCGACATTTTGTCAACAGTCTCACTCTCCCACCACAACGTCGGTATCATTCTCAACCTTCTATTTGTATGTTTTTTCTCCCATTTTGTTTGTTTAATCAATTGAATGCCCAAGGTTAGTCTCTCTCTTGGTTCCTTGTTTGAAAGAAGTTCATTCCATATTATTTCCTAACCCATTTTAAAACTCTATGTCTTATCGTTTATGTTTTTCCCACTGGTTAAGTCTCTGCTCTTCCACTGGCTTCCGACCCCAGTCTAGTTCATGTCTTTATCGGCTGCTCCACTTTCCAGTGCCTTCCTGTTTGACCCCACCCTCAAAAAACTCTTTGTCGGAGTCATGTCAAGTTTGACTTTTTCCATTCCGCGTCTCCCCCTACCTGCAACCGTTAATGAACCTGAGCTTCTGCCCTCCGAGTCTCGTACGTTCACCCTCGGGCGACTTTCCGACACCGTCGAGGCTTGTCAAGCTGCCAGGAGTTCATCTGTCGATCACTGCGAAGCTTCTTGCATTTATTGAGTCCACGGAGCCTCCCTCCAGGCTTATCCCCTTGACCTTGCCCACTTCTTTCGATGGCCATCTCCATTGTTAACTTTGTTGGGTTGAAGCACCTTCCGCCTCACCTAGACATCCTCCCAGCCCATCCCCTCTCCTTCACTAAACCTTCATCTCATGCAAACCCGCTCTCCCCAGACAAACCTTTGTCCTGAGAGCTCTCGAATCAAGGTGGGTTCATCTTCCGTCAGGAAGAAAATGATGCTCTTATCGAAGCAGTACTTGGTCTCTTGTTCCCTTGAGCGAGAGCGGGAATATAATGGGTAACAAATGGGTGTTTCTCATCAAAAAAAACCTCGGTGGCTCTATTGCACGGTATAAAGTTCAGCTTGTTGCTAAAGGCTTTCACCAACAATCGGGTATTGATTTTCATGAGACTTTCAATCTCGTTATCAATCCCATCACCGTCCGTACTGTGCTCAACATTACGCTCCATCGCCAATGGGGCCTTCGCCAACTTGATGTTAATAACGGCTTTCTCAACGGGCATCTCACCAAGGAGGTCTATATGGCGCAACCGCAGGGTATTCGCAACGTCGAGTATCCACATCATGTCTATCGTTTACACAAGGCTATTTATGGGCTCAAACAAGCTCCCGAGCTTGGTACCAGGAGCTATGCACTTTCTTACTCTCTCTTGACTTTGTTACATCTCGTGCAGACTCTTCTCTCTGTGTCTTTTCCCGCGGCATTACCCTTATCTAATTTATGTTCTATGTTGATGATTTGATTGGCCAAGTAGTGACCCTCATGACACAATTCGATAACTTGACTCTAAATTCTCCACCAAGAATCTTGGGTCACTGTCTTACTTTTGTGGAGTTGAGTTTCTAGCTACCTCATTGGGCTTTCTACTATCTCAGCAAAAGTGTGTCATTGATCGCCGAGCAAACATAGCATGTGACTCAAACATGTCTCCACATACGCTTGTCGGGTACTCACATTCTTAATGATGGTACTACCTTTGGTCAATTCCACCAGCATGTATCGTTAGGTAATCGATGGCCTCTAACATCTCGAATGTTTCGTCGAATATTTCCTTTTCCATGAACAAACTCTCCCAGTTCATGCACACATCGTTTGAACACCATTGGGGAGCGATTAAACATTTGCTTTGTTATCTTAATGGCACGAGATCTCTTGGTATCCGGCTTCTTGCAGACACCCCTCAAACATTGCAAAGTTTCTCTAATATGGACTAGATTGGTAATCCAAATGATTGTACCTCCACATGTGGTTTTC
This sequence comes from Tetrastigma voinierianum, assembly GCA_016808115.1. Lineage (NCBI taxonomy): Eukaryota > Viridiplantae > Streptophyta > Magnoliopsida > Vitales > Vitaceae > Tetrastigma > Tetrastigma voinierianum. The sequence continues at coordinate 50,203 of JAEQBH010008042.1, read as the reverse complement.
TCATATTCCTTGGTGCTAATCCAATCTCCTGGAGTTTCTGAGGCAGCGTCTTGTTTGCGGTCTTGATTGATCTTTGAGTGTAGTGCATTGCATTGTTTGCATAAGCGCAATGGGTGAAGTACGTGATGTCGGGCTTCTTGTCTGGCTCTGATCCCCCGCCTACGTTACCAACGACGCGGGTGTCAACTTATCTCTATACTTAATCTTGTTTTCCATTCGTATGAAGCATTATTACGATTGATTATCCGACTTTGTTGCATTGACCCTAGCTTCGGTCATACGGGTTGCGTGTTGCTCATGGCCACTGCGCTGGTGACCAGGTTGTTGATGCCCTCACCAAATCCCTCTCTCGGCCTCGCCTCCTTTCCTTATGTAACAAGATTTGTGTTGTCTTTGGCACACCATCTTGAGAGGGCGTATTAGGGTATATTTAGGATTCATTTTATTGTCTCAATGTTTATACCTTTTTGCCCTTGTATTGATATATTTATATACCTCAACTTTCTTAATAATAATCAAGTATCTTTCATAATATATATTTCATTTTTTATATATAAAGCATCATAAATATTTCGTTCCATTGGATCATAATTTTTAAAAATAATTTCTATTCTTCGTATTTATACATAGTATATATTTTTCAACAAAAAAAAAATTATAAACAATGATTTACTTTAAAACAGAAAGCGTGATATTTTCATATAACGTTTTTAATTGTTTTCGGTTATTTATTTATTTTTTATGATTAAAATAAAATATTAAGTGTAAAAATATTATTCAACAAATTTAAAATGAAAATTGGGCTAGAGAATAATTTTTAGAAACTAGGCCATAAAAATTATTTTTAAAAACACAAAACAAAACCTTTCTACCTTTAAGCGATAATTTAATTACTTAACTTCTTCCACCTTCATAAAAACAAAAAAAAAAAATAAAATCATTTTAAATAATTTCTTATAGAATTCAGTTATAAAAAATTCACAAGTTTTACAGATAGTAATTTTATCTTTCAAAATTTGTATAAATTAAATTATCTAATAAACACAAATACTCAAAACATAAGGTATTATCGAGTTTTATGCAATACATCATATTTTTAAAAAATAAGAATAAAATTAATATTGGTTCCAAAATAATTCCAAAAATGAGGCTTGTGCTTGCGGAAGCAATACGACGTAGGCTTTTGAATCACGAGGCGGCAGACAGCGGCGGCTTTTTGGGGTGATTAGTGCCATCATCGAGAGCGGCGGCATTTGGACGATTCCGGGTGCGATAGTCGCAACAGCGGCTTTTGAGATCGTTCAAATCGCGGTCGTTCATAACACTTATGATTGAACTAATTGAGTCATTAGAACAACGACATTTGGTTGAGTTAAATCTAAGGCTTTTTCCCATTTTCCTATTCAGGTGCCTTCTCCTACTCGGCTTCTTTGCGTTCGCCGTGCCCCTTCTCCCTCCTTTGCTTCTTCTTCTTATGCTTCTTCTCTTCGGTCGCCTCATTCTCCATTTTCCGCTTAATCTTGCCTTGCTCCCTCCCTCCGGTAGGTGCCTCGTCGCGATTCAGTCATCTTCTCTTCATGCTGTGGATTTTTCGCTATTCCGGGTGCGCCTCTTACTTGATGCTCGGATGTTCTTTACTTATCTCTGAATATTGGATATGTTTGTGTTGGTTGATTTGGTATATATTTTTTGTTATTATTTCGTGGATACGGTTTCTAGATGTTTTACATGTTTGATAGGCATGGGATTTCTGATGTATAGTGAATTCGGTAGGCATGGAATATTTTTACGAGTTTGCGATGAGAGATTGGGCCGGTACCGCGGTTGAGGTACCCGTGTAATAGCGAAGTGCTGCGATCTTGGGTTTGCATATGTTGTACGGCATCAAAGGGAATTGCATGCGGGTATTGGGTTGGGGGATGGAACCAATAGAAGAGACAAGTGTATGGCCTTAGTGACCGCAAAAATTCTCAATGTCCGGCACCACGGAGGTTGCTAAAAAGCCTAAATTCTATGATTTTTAACATAGAGCTGAACCCGAGTTCATTAAGCAGGCGATGCTTGTATCACGACTAAGCGAGATGTACAACATCTTAGCTACAAACCAAGTACGAAGCCAATGTTAGCGGATAGAAAAACCTCTGATCCGGTATCTTTTGAGGCGAGATAAAGGAAGAAATATTTCATTTCACTTTCATAGGTTAGACTTATGAAAAGTAAATGAAACTACTGCAAACGTAAAAAATTAGAATTGGGGCTTGGCAGGCGACTAGACCTTAATGTAAAGGTCTCAGTTTCATCTTAACTAGACATTAAAATCGTGATGATCTCCTGGACCCGAATTAGACAATATCTATATGATCTCATCGCATGAAGATTTGTACAAATAATTCAAAACATTTATTCAAGGTGAGTGAAAAATTGGAAATCATGCTATAATTTGAGAAATTGTTACAATGGAAAGCAGGATTCCATCCCAAGTGGGGATTCATATTTTTCATTCCATAGAACCATAATATCAACTTTACATGGATCAAACATGCTTAGAAAACTGATATACATGGGACTCCACTTTTGAGGTGGCCATGCGATAAAAACATAAAAGAACGGGGCAAGGCGACTCTTCATATTCTTAATTTAATGATAGGCAGCTTTCATTTTACTTCCATTACAATCATTTGCACCCATCAATCAATTTCTCTTCCCTACGCATTTCTAACTTCCTCTGTCAACAAGTATCAAACATGAAACTTAGTTATGACGGTTATATCCCGACGAATATGGTAAAGAGATATTTTTACTGTCTCTCCATTGAATAGCATTACAAGCACATATAAATACAAGGAGGATCTGAAATCAGGTCCTTAATCATACTAACTAATCTACAATATCTAAGAAGTAGAAATATAGTTGTGAATCCATTGATTTGTATCCCGAGATGTGGGGCCCGAAAATCCCAATCTAAACATTAGGGATTACACTACTTCCATGTCGTACAACTTGACATTCTAAAACTCCTCTCGAAATATGATATATACTTTTTAAACCAAGCTTAGAACTTAGTTCTTGAAAATTAGGACAACGTAGAGCCTTAGTAAGAATATTTCTTTGCTGGCAGAGATGGAACGTAGCCCATTGAATTTATCTTTCCCTCTTATCTTCTCACTTATAAAATGTCTATCGATTTCCACAGGTTCCGTTCTACCATGATGGACAGGATTTTTATAGAAACTTGATACCTCCTATGTTGCTCGAGGCTAGGATATTTACGGAATGGGAATAAGTATACTCTCATATATATATAAAAATTGCCTTCTATAGCAAACTAAGACACTTCTTATATATTTTGCTTGGTATCCGTCCCTAAAATTTCACTTTGAGATGTGGACAAATACCGGAAGACCCTAATATTTGGGCCCCTCCACCATCGGCCCCATCGCCATGTGAACATGTTGCTTTCATATCCCCCATCCATCTCCTCCATCATATCGAATTCCCTCATACCGGTTTGTTTCCTTTTATCTGGTCAATTTCCAAGCCCTTTATGAATTATAAAAGCCCGGCACATATTGATTCTAGTTTATGAAAACCCTTGCTCAGAAATAAGTTTTAAAACCTGAAAATACGTGTGTGTGTGTGTGTTTTGATTATCTTTAATTATCTTTAATTATTGTGATACACTTTAATATTTATAGTGTATTTTAGGCATACAAGAGGATATATATATGGGTTCGAGAGGAGAGGAGGGATACGTAGCCCAGTGATCCATTGGATCCATACGTCTTGCTATTGCAAAGCGGAACCAGAATCCCACTTTGTTGACAGACGGGTTTGTATTTTAATATTCATGAATTAGCATTCAGTTTACTCTCTAATCTATATAATATTCAATTATAAACATGGTTATTTCGTTAATTATAGTTCACAGGGAGTTGCCAGGCCTCATCGGCGGATGAGGCGCCCCGCCGACTGTGGAGGATGGATCCCGCGTGTTCGTCCATCGTGATCGCCCAGCGGGGCTTCGGTATATCTGCGGCTTAGGCCACATCACCATGGGCGGCCGCTTGTGCGTGTCTCGTCGAGAGATGGCGAAGCCGAGACCCACCGTTCCCATGTCGGTCGGAGGGTGGCGATCACGTTACGAGGATGTTGCTATCCTTGGCGCCGTGTCGACGGACTGAGTCACGGGGACATGCATGCTTTCGGCGGTCTGAGTTATACGATAGTTCGGAGTCACCCTGGCGATGCTGAGGATTATTATCTCTATCCACGTGGTTATCCCGGCGGGTTATAGAGCCAGGGACGATGCTGATGGTACTTTGGAGCGGAGTGCACGCGGCTTCATATTAGCGCTTATGGGATCCAGCCTTCTTGTTCCGGGACAAGAAGGGGTCCATGTTCACTGTGCTTTTCTCCCGCTGCTCAGAGTGATTTGACCGCAGCATCGACTTATAGTTGAAGTGTAGCGTGCTTGCACACATATGAAGTTATCTCTTGAGTGCCGGCAGATGATGATCTGCGGTATTAGTGGTTGTATTACACTGCATGCAGTGCGATACATTTTTTCGAATTTCATAAACTTTCAGCTCACGAAATTAGATCGCCAAAATTTATGTTTATTGCTGTTGACTATGGTCTTGGGAGAGAGGCTTCAGTCGTAGGCAGATTTTGACGTCTGGCGCCCGTTTCACGCACCACCATTTGCGCGTACGCTACGTGATGGGGATGTGAATGCGTCGTGGCGATGGTATGGACGATGGATTACCGGTGAGCATGGCGTTCGGCGAGCGGAAATTTACGAGGGTAGAGCGAACACAACTCTTAGTTGGGGTGTGGGTGGAGGTACCTTTGACAGGGTATAGCCCGGCCCGGTCAATCTCCTCTATCTGAGATCGGTAGACACCGCAGGACCGGACCGGGGTATTATATGTTAACTTATAAGGTTGTAATTATGTTATTTTAGTATATGGTTCATATAGTAATTTCAATCTTGTTGACATAAAAGAATTTGACGTCGATGGTTGTGTATAGGTCTTATGTGTGCGTCACGTCGGAGGTTGTTGACCCGACTTCCCGATATATGTAGCGATCGGGAGATCGGCGCCGCGATGTCACCACTCGGCATGTTTGATCGGTGGGTGGCATGTCGTCCAGGAAGCGCGTATTGCGTCGAGTTTAGAAATTTGCATCGGAGATACCTCCGACGCTCTTACGAGCATCGATACTGAGTCGATGCCGGGCGACACGGCGCGATTAGGTAACATATCATGCTCCGTCTGTATAGAACCACGATCGCGGTCATACATTCACCGCGGGTGGGTATGATGGACTTAAAGGATCCGCCGCATGCGATTGGTATGCGTCGTATTACCGCGGCGTTTTATGACACCACGCGGTTGCATAAGTGATATGAGGTTTCATACTACAGCCGTTAGTATGAATGTTATGGTAAGTCGGCCTGACTTTTTTATATAATATTTCTGGAGTTTAATGTCACGAGTATGTAATTATAATTGTTTATTTGGATGGCCTTGGTCCCTTTGACCATGGTTGACATAGTCGATCGGTCTCGTTTTGCTACAGCTGGTGCTATGTGCGACATATACCATATTGCCCGTTCGGCGTTACAGCAGATCGGAGAAGAACATCGCGTCGCGGGGTACGCTCAGGAGGCCTCCACATCACATGCACCATCGAGTAGGCCTCGGTGTCGCCGACTCATCCGCGGATGCAACCATTAGACGAGGCAGAGGGAGGCGAGAGGGAGTTGGCGCCAAGTCGTCTTTGGAGATGGTCACGACGGGTCATGGCGTAAACGATGCGCGTGATGCATGCGCGCGATCTGAGTTTCTCTACTTTGTTACCCTCTCATAGTTACCCCTCACCATCACACCGCATTTTCGTCTTGGCGCGTTGACGTGTCACCTTCCACCACTTTCGGTACCCCCACGATGACCGTCACCTTCCGGACCACATTAGTATCCACCTGCGTTGACGATGCTTCCATACCCATGTGACACATCACCATCCGTCCCCACCACGATGACACCTGCGAGACCCCTTTACACGAGTGGGATATAGACTTAGTAAATGACGCCGGTTTCGGCGTGCATCGACCTGCCATCCGCGCCTCGAATCGCCGGCTCCTCGTTCCATCCGGCTCCCGCCCAGCGTAGCCTCGCGGCCTTGTCTGACCTTTTTCGCGGTATGTTTATTCTAGGCGCCGTTCTAAGAGAACTATTAGGGCGCCTTCTTGTGGGACTCATTGAGAGATGATTTTATATTTATATATGATTTTTTTTTACATGCGCATATTAGATTTTTCAGTGTCATCGATTAAGGTTTTATGGTATTTCAGCATCATATGGTTTTAGGGTTTATGGTTATTTGATTGTTATGGTTTTTAAGAAAATGAGTTAGACTTATTTTACGATTATATCGCATATTTTATTTTAAAAATTTAGCGATGCTCTCGATGATATCATCCATGCTTTTTCATCCTCTTTGCGAACTTCAGCTGTCGATAAAGTCGGGAGGGGTGGTGTGGGTGGTGGTGGTGGGGATGTTCTAATTTTTCTCTCCCCTGCGGGAAGAGCTCTTGTATTCTAATTATCTTGATGTCGGCTTCATAAATGGCATGTTGGGACCCTTTTCTCGTCAAATAGAAAATGATATTAGTGTTGGAGCATGAAAGTTCCCCATAAGTCCTCGTTCTTTATGAAGTGAAAAATCCATAGAAGCAAAACGGAAGGAGCATTTGCCTTGATACAAGGTGTGTGATGCAGCGATTTGACTTTCTTTTTCCCCGAGCCCATACATCATTCTGAAGCCCGTATTGGTGGTTATGCTTGCCTCACTCTTCACTGCATTCTCTGCCTTTCTGTTTTTAACTCTTAAGGCAGAGAGAGCATTCTCCTCTTATACTTCTCCCCATGTAGGAAGCTAAAATGTAATGAATATTATTAATTAACAAAATGATGAGCTTCCCTCTTATTATGCAAGGCGTGTGGCCTATTTTTCTGTATCTCGTCATGAAAATTCTTCACAAAGTAAGTTGTGTACTTATGAAAAATGGTAGATATAAGGTTAATTTTGATCAAATATTTAATAAAATTTTAAATTAATTGAGGGTGATTATATTTGGTTGAAATTAAGAAAAAATAAATGAATGAAATTATTTCAAATTAATTATCATTAAACAAAACCAACGCGTTTATGACTGATGCAGTTCACTCAACATTCCTGGACCATTCTCACATTTAGCTAGTCTTTGAAGAATTTAAAGCTTGAAGACATAAAAAGAAAAACTTCGACATACTTGAATCAGGTATAATGTAGAAGCTACTGTTGTTGATAAAAAACATCTTGAGAGCATTTCAAGGGTCGAGTGAAGAAAATGTTTAAGGATTCAATTGATTTATAAATGGTTTGATACATAGAGAGAGAGATTCAACCGTAAGTTTAAAGTTCCTTAGAAAATTATTATTGTGCTTTCAACGAATATTGTTACGTGCTTTCTTCATGGTTTGTTAACTTCAATGATAATTAATCGAAATATTTTGTGCTTAGAAATGATTTCAAATTAATTATCATTAGAAGTGGCACAGGTACGTACTTTCTTGATGGATTTTTTGTCAAAAATACGCCACACAATACAAAACAAGCATAAGAATAAACATAGCTAGGATTTTCTTGGGACTAGATTTACCTACAAATGATTTAAATCGGCATACATTTGTAGAGGCATATCCCCCTATGGTTACATAATAAGTGAGCTCGAAAGAAAAAAAAAGCGATTACTCTGAGAAATTAAACCCCGGATAGTATGTATTTCTGAGAGCTGAATTAATCCACACATCCGCTGTGTCTTTGAATGACTAATGACCTCCTAGCAAGGCAGACAAGCGAATATTGCTTGTGTCTTATTATGCACTTTAACAACCACATAATGTAAGATATAAATTATATTCTATGTATATTATGCTTTATTTCAATATTCTAAATTACATTCCATGTAGATTAAGCAAGCATCCATTATACGATTAAGATATTTATCCGAATTGGGTATGATAACAATTCCAAGACTCAAAAGAAAGACAACTAAATACACAAATGTCTTCAAAAAAAAGAAAGGTATTTAATTGACAAAATAAATTGCCATTTGAAATGGCTAAAATAACTTCAAACTAGGAAATGACATAGAAATTGAAAAATAAGTTCTCAAATTCAAAAGCCATGAAAATTCATATGATAATAAAGTAATGCATTAAGAAGGTGCTAGGTACTAAGTTCTTCATGAATGCTAAAATAATTTCTTAGCACACACGGATAGTTACGGTATTTTGAAGCGGTGTATAACGAAATGTCTTATAGAAAAAGCGACCTAAAAGTAGGAGCCATGTCTTGACTAATAACTAACAATATGCAGATAAATAATGGGCTTGAGGTCCAATAGGACGGAAAAAAGGAATACCTCTCCTTCGTCTTCGTACACATTCAATTGCGGAGCTTGATTTCTATTCTTACAAAGCATGGAATTGTGACCCGGTTGTTTGCACAACCCGCATGTGATCAGGGTTTTCCCCTCCCTAACATCCATCTCATTATGCAACGGGTTGATTTGGGCGTCCACTTCCAAGCGAGTCGCGTTGACTCGGTGTTGATCACGGGTTCCATCGTAAAGGCCACTTTCGTCTTCATTGGATATTGGATGGAAAAGGGGTGCCCATGTATCATAGTGCGACTTGGTAGTGTAGTAGCCTTCTGAACAAAGCGAAAATCAACACGGCGATCTTTGGCATCGCGATATGATATGAAAGCTACATGGAAAGTATATATCGATATCTTTACACACGTGTGCGAGTTTTTAAGTGCAAGTTGGCCCGCGATGAGTTCGACCACTCCTTGACTTCACATGGAATAGGCCTTTCACGTGATCGTAAAGAACCGATTTCATCGAACCTTATATGACACGGCCTTGGATACAGCATCAGCGTGCAGGTGGTGCTCGGAGGATGCGATCTATTAGCACCTACTTCTCTTAGCACCAACAAAGTAACTATTGAGACGAAAAGGTCAAGCTGTCTTGTCTACGATTCTTTAGAGGAGGCCTCGAGCTCCTTCCAGGACACTATTAAGCTACCTCTTAAATGTTTGTTGTCATTAAACCATATCTTCGACCTCGTCAGTGGCCAAAGCGACCCATAAGCTGAGCAGGACGCCTTACCCGCCATTGTAATGCTTAGGAATTGATTCTCGATTGTATTCATATGCTTTTTGAATTTCCAGTTACATGCACCATTAAAGCGCTCAGCAAACGGAATTCTTCCAAAATTTTATCTTTGAACGGGTGTAAAATTGCTAGCGAAATAGCGCGTGCAAATCTGTGATATCTGAAATGGTGTATGACAAGATAAGGATCGACCATTCTTTGCCATGATTCACGGATGTACACGTGCGATATAACGCGAAATTCCCGCCCTTTAGGTAACTTGATTTCTAATGCATGCGAAGAACCATCCCAGTATCGGTATTCTGTATACGTAATAGCGAATGCCAATGGAAACGGCTAATTATTTTAGTCACACCCCATGGCAATCAATAACTTGCCTTTATGCTTCCGCCAATGTGTACCATCTATACTCATAACGGGACGACAATGTTGGAACCCTTCAATGGATGGCTTGAATGACCAGAACACACGTTGGAATATCTCAGTGTTTGGCATGTTAGTTTCACATGTTTTCCAAACAACAGCACATCCAGGATTTGCTTGCTCTATGCCCAAGAACAAACGTGGCAACTACGTATATGGTAGGGAGAAGTCGTAAATAAGCATCTAATTGATTTTATGCTTCCCATCAACGCCTTTTGTATGATATTTGATATCCCACCATTTTTCCATCACACTTTCGCTTTGAATAGCGGTAGTAGACAATGCTTGAATTATTACTTTGAATTAATGCCTTTATATGAGTAGAAACCAATTGGGAGTCTAGTTGATGATGGTCCCGGTTCAAGCAAGGATTGACACAAGTATGCGGCCCAGTATATTTGTTGATAACAAATAACGAAGTATCTTTGATAACCATTGCACGAAGCTTCCATTGACAACGACGATCTGACCTTCTTACATCTCAGCAGGCAATTTTTTGAGGATGCAACAACGATATACTCTTGGGTGTGCTTTAATAAGTAAATCTTTGCGACCTCTTACCAAATCGATTTAATTAAAAACTTGACCAATTACAGCAATTACTCCACTCGAATTACGGTAGTAAAATTTGCACCATGGAGGTCTGTACCTGCGACATTATGCGAGTTTTCAACATGTTGAGGAATTGAGGAGTTAATTGGTAAGTGATGAAATGACGAGGGGATGGCTCATCAATGTCTCGTCATCACGGGTGATTTGATCGTCGCGAAGATGGTGCTTGTGCGAGACATATATACCTTGTTCATTCTCCAAAACTTGGTTGGCTTCGAAAGAATGATGCACAATCTTTCAGCTTGACATCCCGTCATCTCCATCGCATTCATCGGCAACCTCTTGTATATTCGTAAATTCGTTCTTCATACGCATTATCTTACGTGTCGTCTCCATTTGGTCGATTATCCCGGTCTTGGACCCGGCCTCTTAAACCCTTAACCGTGGTCAGTATCTGACAGTGTAGTATCGCGAACGAATATATCTGCGTAGCCACCTGATTGGTTCACTTGTGCCGCGACTTCGAACAGCTTTAATATCTGGTTCGATTTCCTCAATGGTTGGTGTGTTAACCAAATCGACATTGTCGCACCCTCTTTTGTCCATCCCGCACTGGATAAGGTTGGAACTTTTTACCACTCCTAAGGGGATACTTACAAATGAGTACTAATTTGAGCCAGTTTATCGATGGTTGTCTTTAAGTATATCATATCCGTCGATTCTTGAAAAGTGCATTCAAACGAGGTACTTGAGCTTAATATGGTTAAAACTCCCCTCATATTTGACATCTGTTTCACTCCTCGATATTTGTCCATTATAGTAATATCCGCAAGGAATTGTTGGAGCAGAACGTAATTGTTTATTACAAAATTGTCTCAAATTAATTAAATATTACGAGAGGTAATTATCCTTATATCACATCAACTTTATCATAAATAAAACAAACACAAATATGGATTGGTCATCGACTGTAAATTAAAGATAAGTAAACAAGTTCTTCAATATTTTTCAATCTAAAACACTAAAAATGGGTAGAAATGGACAATAAATCTCCTTCGAGGAAAGGCGCAAAAAATGTACCGAGTGAATACAGGTCTACAGGGGTTATTGCATCTCTACTAAAAAATATATTTAAAGTCGTAGATTTAACATGCACAAAGCTAACGATCGATCGATGAATTTTTATTTTGGGTTTATTGAACAGACACCTAATTTCTGCTGATGAAAAGTTTGTCTTCTTTACTGCTTTAATGTTCAAACCATACATCACTCTGATTCAGCTTTCATGTCTCTTCTACTCATCTCATACTTCAATTCACACTAATTTTTTAACTTGGGCTTGACCAGTTCTTTCCTTGCATCGTGTTCTTCTATTGGAATAAACATTTTCATGAACAAGAACAATTTGGAGGACCAAATAATTTCATTAACAAATTCTCTTCCTAATGATAGTAAAGTCGGTATGCCAGGCTTACCATTGTGGAAGACTAAGCAGGATATAAAAGCAATAAGAAAGTTCACAATTTCTTGGAATTATTTTTGTCTCATGGGAACAACTAATTCACAACAAGACCAAAGTCCACGATGTGGAGAATTTAGAATCGAAAGGCATGAGAATCCAATCCATGCCCACATTGTCTGTTGTAGCTTGGAGATTGCCAGTCCAAACATAAATGAATAAAACAAATGCCAAATAACAAATCAAAACATCGGGGAAGAGCTTTACCTGAGTCGGGGGATGTGAAGGAGGACGACCACCAGGGAGGAAGAGCTCGGCGCGGAACCACGACAATCGGGCCAGGACCCATGACGAGAGCGAGGAGAGGGGGAAGGGAGAAGAAGCGAGAGACGAAGGGGAGAATGGAAAAAATGCCTTATATAGCTTAGGAATCGAATCTGTGGGTTGGGAATGGCGGCTTGCGATTGGATTCAATTGCGGCGTTGAGCGGCGGTACCAATTTAATTGCGCCGTTGTGAGCGGCGACGGTGGATGTCGAATCGTAGTTACCGGCGGCGGCAATTAACTTCAAATTCAAGCGATCGTTATGCTTTGCCGAGCCTGGCGTGTTCAGTCGGCGTTAAATGATGCGGCGATATTTCTATTTTTGGAATTATTTTGGAGCCAAATATTAATTTTATTTTTATTTTTAAAATATGGTGTATTTCCGTACAAAACTCATTATTATCTAACTATGTAAAACCCATTTTCAAATAAAAACGAATTTTTTATAACGGAAACTTGTTTCTAAAAAGAGAAATAAGGAAGCTCCCGCCTCCCAGCTCCCAGAAAGCTCGGCGAGTCAGGCTCGGCGAGTCACGAGTCGGCGCCGTCCCATTATGATTGAAGTGAGTGGCGTGTTTGGGAAGTGGGAAAATTTCTAAACTACGCCGTCTCTACTTTCTAGGCCATGGACCACACACACCCACCCACCCACAAAGCCTTTAAAGAAAAGTTCACCAACCTCGGTTGTCGTTGACGATTCCTCCTTCTTCTTCTACAATTATCTCCCAAAACATGTCCCTCTCGTAAATCCAACCATTTATCATTTCAGACAAATAATTTATGGAAATCTCACGTTTAAATTTCACCTCATTTTAAAAAATATGGAGTACATGATTTTGAAGTTTCATTTTATTTAAAATAAAAAGAATAATGATTTTAATATCACATAGAATGTCTCAATTACTATATTTACATATGATAAAGTTTGAAATAATAAATGCAGAGCCCGAGATAGGTGACGTCGGGATTAAAAATGGTCGTCTGCAAATAGGTCATTAATGGTATTCCTCAAGGTAGGTTTAAAGCAGCGGTACATTGTCGGCTTCAAAAATTCTTGACTGGGAATCGTGGGAAAACGTTGATTTCCGTGATCGGGAAAGTAAGATATTTTCCGATTATTGCCCGTCGATTATCTCTTGATGGCCGGTTTCGCGATAAGGAAAGAAAATCTCTGCTCGATTAGAATATTATGTCGTCACTGTGAGAAGCGTATGATTCGATTAATAAGTAAATGGGGGAAGCTTGTACTATTGATTAATGCAAATCGTCGAATAGGAAATGTCGTGATCGTATTATAAATGCAATGTCGGCGTCGGTGAAGGTGCGATTTACGCCTGAAGAATTCGTTACAGCGATTGAGAATCGACATTTTCTTCCTGAAAGAATCGAATAAGACGTGAGAGAACTGTGCTCCCGTCGATCCTTTTTGTTTGTTACAGTATATAATCAACGCATTTTAATCGCCGACCTCCATTTCAAGAAATCCAAAGCATTTTCGCTTCAGCCTGATTGAAAACATCATCAACATAGATTTTCTATCTCTATAACATCTTTTTTATTTTTGCTAAAAAAACTCTTTAAAAGTTTCAATTTTTATGTTTCTATCTAAAACCTTAGTTGTCATTCACTCTGGTTATCTCTTTCAAGCTCTTATTAGTTGGAAATGAGGGATAATTTTTGTACCATTATTAGCCTCAAATCACTAATTCTACCGTTTTATTCCTCAAATCTAGGTTTTCTTTTCCAATAAAATTCATTTTTCATATCGATTCTAAGCCGTTTATTTTTCTTTGTTTTTTTATGTTTTTATCATCAATATATGGTGACGTGTTTTGTCGATAACCTATTGCAAAGTGTTTTATCACTGACTACTGTATGCAGAATAAGGTTGTTGATTTACCTTCTTCATGAAGCCACGTTAATCTACAAAGCTCTATCCAACATACTATCAAATCAAATCATTGCCATCAAGACGCTTTAGATTTCGAATCTGTATTTCCAGATATTTCGATTATCAAATATATACCGGTACTAATCTCGCTTATTAACTTTACGATAGATCATTCTTAAATTTTTAACATTTTGATTATATGTTTCTATCAATTATACGTTAATATGAATTAATAAATTTATTATTTAAAAACCATGACCATTAAAGGAGCAAATGCAATCGGAATTATTTTGAATTAACAAAGTTTTAAGCCATTATTATAAATATATTATTAGAAGTATAGTCTATAGACAAAGTGATATTTGTTTGTATACTAAGTAAATTGATTCCGACTCCATGGAAAAAAAAAATAAGAGGAATAATTTCTAAGACCTTTAAGATTATTTCATGACTTTTTTTTGTAAAATTTGAAAAATAAAAATAAAAAAGATTATCAATTCTTAAAATAAAAATGTAGGAAAAAGACACTTCGTTTTAAATAACTAAAAGTTTTTTTCTTTAATTTTTTTGTGAAAAAAAAAAGTTCCAAACTCTTGTTGTTGCAATTGTAGTTTTGTTCATAACTTGGGGGTGAAGAAATTGATCACTAGAATAACTATTGTTGGATATATTTTATAATATCATTAAACATAATTTTAATTAAGATACTATTAGTAATAATATATACCAAAAAAAAGAAAACATCTTCTACTACAATGATTAAAGTAGATGTCTTTTTTTTCTTTTTTTGGAAAGAATTAAAGCAGATGTTACTTGTAAGAGTTGATCATGTCATTTAGAAGTAATAATGATTCTAGTAGAAGAATTTCTTATAAAATTTAGGCACTTAAATGTACTTTTTAAAGTCATCTTTAAAATTACATCAAGTGATTTTTAAACATCACTACTTCCGAAAATAACTTTTTTTATACATATTGGAGCATCAAAACATCTTATTCAGTTATTCTTACTTCTAAACAACATAAAAATATTCTTATCTTAAAAGCAGTTTTAACAATTATTCTTGAAAAAGATATTAATTGAACCACAAATTGAATAAAAAAATAAAAATAATAAGATTAAAATATAAATGAAATCATAATATAAAACAATGAGTGTGATGCGCCATTGAACTCTATTGATAATAATTTTTTCGAATAGTATCTAAAATCGGACCAACTCTTGTTAATTGTATGGCAAAATACAAACACAAATCATGAAGCAGAGAATCAAAGGCTTAGCAACAACCATATAAAACGAATTAATTTGTGATGATATATGGTGGATAAGACTACACTCTCTCTAAATTTTCATTACATCATTTATGCCATGGTTAGAATCGTGACATCGATCTGATATAATCCAATTGAAATTGATATATATTATGAATTTTCCTCCCGCTGTATGAAAGAACAAATATTTATGAATTACGATATATCTATACTGGATTTTAATGACATATCGGAATATCTAGAAATATCTACATTATTTTTAATAAAATATCCGTAAAACTTAAAATTAATAAAATATTTTAAAATTCATGGAAATACTATTAACTATAAAAGATATAAATAAATAAAATATACACTTATTAAAATAATATTCTCGTTATAATTTATCTAAATTACATTACAAATTCGGTAATTTAAAACTCAAACACATCAACGCGCTCCATTACATTATTCACGGCGGATATCATCTCACGAAGATAATATTCATTAAAGATCTTCAAAATATCGAGATAAATCACAAAAATAATAATTGGTAGCTAAATGTAATGACAAGCATTTACGAATATAAGAGATTTGATGATTTGATGTGTGATTTATAAAAATTTTCGAAATAAAATAGTCATTATCGATATTTCATTGATATTTACGTATATTTTTTCTGGAATCTCGCACAGTCAAGACGCAAGGTTCACGTAAATACTATTTTGGCAAAATCGGTATTTTCCATCTCTTTGACCGAAAAATTGGCGATTTTACCGATTTTTCCCGATTTTTCCTCCTCACTGATTTCTCCTCTCCTTACCTCTAAGTGTTTACGAAAATCGATTTTTCTACGATATACTCCGGCCTAAAAACGATTGTCTCCTGCCACCTTTTGTAGTGAGATGAAAGCATTCTAAAGACACACAGATCGTGAAATTTCTACCATATTCATCATCTCCAGAAGGAATAGAAAAAGAAAAGAAAAAACTCTGTGTTCGTGAGAGAAGGAGTGTTGGTGGATAAGATCGTGAGGTGTTATGTGTTGGAAATCTTACATCGATCGAATATAGTTTACTTGAAATTGATATATATGGAGAAATATTTCTCCTGCTATAAGGTCTTTTAGTGAAAGGTGAAAGGGGTTTTAGAGCATTAATATGGTATCGGAGCTAGCTAGATTCATCATCCTCGGAAAGACTAGAAAAAGAAAAGAAAAAACACAACCATATGAGACATTAAGTCCTACATCGACCGTATACTCGCCTAATCAAATGGACATATATAGCCGAACCTTAAAACCTAAAGTAAGTTCTAAAATATGTTATTTTAATAGGAGGTGAAAAGGGTTATAAAATATTAACATCATGGTGTCACAAGATATACGAAGACGCTAAGCTCATATCATATCTAAACTAATCCTTATATTTGAAATGCAGATAGACCACGTGACGGTGAAATCCCCTATCACATAACACAACTGTATTCTCATAACTCGAACTTCACACCACACATGTTAAGCTATAAAAAATTATAACCATCTCCTCATATATGTTCGGTGGTACTCTCTCACTAATTAAATTAAATTATATATATATTATAATTGTAGATGTCTTGATTAATTTGTGCGTATCTTGATTAATTCTATAAGACTTTCAAAATAACATCTTCGATAAAACTTCCATTGAGCCTATAACATGTAATTCAGCGATTACTTGCTAACTCAACGCTTGCACCAACTAATTCACTAATTAAATTAAATAAGAAAAATTAATATTAAAATATTGAATTTTTATAATTTTTGTATTTAAATTTTAAACAAAAAGGTTGTTTTTAAAATATAACAATTTTGATGAATTTTGTTTTTATATAACTAACAAGTATTCTAGAATCTCTATCCCATCCAATATTTTATGACGAAATAACATTACTTTGATGTTAAACTATAATTACAATAAAAGTTAAAAATATAAAACAAAATTCATTGAGAATGGTTATATTTAAAAAAAGTTTTTTATTAACGATTTAAAATGCAGAAATAAAGAATTTTAATACTAATTTTTTGGAATTTAATATATCGGGCAACAAGTTTTGGGTTTGTTTCAAACCATGCACTATAAATTAGTATTAAGTTAGGAGTAGGGAGTAGGGATTTAAAGGAGCAATCTGGACATGGAAATTCGGGCCTACTTTTGTCACACGTCATCCTCATCCATCAACTCCAATGTGGGACCCTCTGCCCCCCTCCAATTATACATTGGCCAGCGCCGTACCATTTTCCAGTGGTCCCTACACTTCCGGAGATAAGTCTCCAGATTTTTTTAATTTTCTTTTTTCAAAGTAATTTATTATTTATCCTTCCTAATAGTGGCCACCTTTGGTTTGAAATGGGCGGTCACGATTCCTCCAAGAACAAAAAGTGGGACCCACACTATATCATGCTTTTTAAAAAAAAATTATTTTAAAGAATTATGTTTTTTTTTTTCCTTTAAATTAATGAGTTTTTAAATTATTTATATGGAGACTCCAACCCTTTAACCTTATACCTTATATTTCTGCGTTTAAAATAACAGCACAAGATATAAGCCTAAACATTGGGGGATTAAACACCTCAGACTAATAATACGCCTACAGCATCCCTGCGCGCAGCCCAAAACCAGACCCAACTCGTGTCTTTAAAAAGACTAAAGAATCAAAAATCCATATTAAAAAGTTAAAAACATCTGAATTCCATCAATCACGTAGCAGCATATTTCCCACTACTCATCACTATTCTTATTAATTCATACGATAAGCGAGTTAAAATCTCCTACCCAACGAGAGAATATCACATCCTCTAACAAGCGAAACATACTATTCAAATAATATCATCACCAGAAAGCTCACACGATCATTCATTATAAATATCACGCCACCATATCAAAGCAGACGTGACTTACGCACAAACTTCATCTCAAGAACATTTTCTCTTCCACCGAAAAATCGACTTAAACATCGAGTATGCGCAATGCACGTACTCCGCGGATCTTTTTTATTTATCGTTCGCAGGCGGTTCAACGTCAAGAAATTTAATCGCCAACAATTCCGCGACGCTTCAACCCAATTCGACAAAAGTTTTCATCACCTTTAAACATTAGGTTAATCATGTTAAGGGTTTATTTCGTTTTATTTCAAAAACTTATGACAAAAAGAAATAACTCCCATACTTTTAAAAATATTTGATTAAAATGAAAAATATAAGATAAGAAGTCTACCATTCCTTTTTTTGAGAACTCGAATTACAATAACGTAATCTACTCTTAAGAAGCTTTCAACCTTAATCTATTTTATGTGTAGTCAAACACTTCAAAATTTAAATCAATTGAATTTGGACTTTCTAAGCAAAATTCAACAAATATTAGATATGATCTCAATAAATTTTAAAAGCTATCTATATATATGAGAGAGAGATATATATATATATATATATATATATATATATATATATATACATATATATTAGATATAATCTTATATATCAGATTTAATGCTTATCGGAGATCGTATTATTATAAGTATCTTAATTAAGATTTATTGTGCCATATAAAATATTACAGATCTTTTATCAACACCTTGAAATCAAATGACTTAGAATTTGATTTCGACCATTTGATTCTAAATTTTCAACTAAATTAAAATGGGATCCATTTTTTTGGTAATTTTATGTAAATTCCAAAAATGGAAATAAAATGAAATGAATAATATTTGAAACAATCCGGGAAATTACATTTGGAATTATGAGATGGATTAATATTGTTTGAAAAGAATTAAAGAAAGGAGCAGTATAAAAATGATGGGAGCGTGGCGTATGGGAGAAGAAGAGGGAGCTGGGCTTACAGAAAGAAATCAGACTGAAAATGAGCCTAAAGTCACAATCACTGCACAGACTTTCTCTTTCTACTCTCATGAACAACCACGTCATCCTGAAACCCCTCACAGCCTGGCATCCTTCCATCTTTATTCGTATCCAACAATTTCTTTCCACGTGTCGTCCTATGAAATTGACACGTGCGTGCCCCTTACAGCTGTTATCCCCTCCGTCTCCACTATAAATTACCCCATATCTCTCTTTCCTTCCCACTCTTACTAGCTCCCATCCAAAATTCCCCCACATGGCTCCGAACATGGCTTCTGCTTTGGGGTTTCTTGCGTGTTTGTCGTCCCATCTGTTGGTTTTCGCTCGTTCGGCCGTCCATGGCGGCCGCCAGGAAGCTCTCGGCACTGGTGGAGGAGAGCAGCCGTTTCCGATGAAGTACCACAACGGAGAGCCCTTCTCATGGGCAATGTCATCGTTAATCTGGTATGGTACGGATCGTTTTCCCGCAGCCCAGCGATCGATAATAGTCGATTTTCTGGAATCGTTGAATAGCCGCGCTCCGCCGGCTCCGTCGGTCGGCTCGTGGTGGAAAACCACCGAGAAGTACCATGGCGGCTCGAGCGCCGTCGTGGTTGGGAAGCAGGAAGCGAACAGGTATTCGTTGTAGCTTCGAAGACCAATCATCTCGCTTTGGCTTCGAAGCCGAACCTCGTCGGCGCCGTCACTGTTGTTCTCACGGCTGAAGGACGTCGCCGTGGACGGGTTCTGCATGAGCCGCCGCGGACCCACGGTGGACTCATTCCTGAAGACCCGGTCGGCGTACGTGTGGGTCGGGAACTCGGAGACTCAGTGCCCGGGTCAATGCGCGTGGCCGTTCCACCAGCCGATCTACGGCCCGCAGACACCGCCGCTGGTGGCTCCCAACGGCGACGTCGGAGTCGACGGTATGGTGATCAACTTAGCCACCCTTCTGGCTAACACCGTGACGAACCCCTTCAACGGCGGCTACTTCCAGGGGCCGCCGACGGCGCCGCTGGAGGCGGTGTCGGCTTGCACTGGGGTTTTCGGGAGCGGCGCGTATCCGGGATACCCAGGGCGAGTACTGGAGGACAAGAGCAGCGGCGCTAGCTACAATGCGCATGGGGTGAATGGGAGGGAGTACCTGCTTCCCGCCATGTGGGACCCACAGACCTCAGCATGCGCCACGCTTGTGTAAAAGAAAGTAAGCAGTAGTAGTAAGTGACTCTAAAAAGAAAGGACTGAGTATGTAAATACTGGTGGCTTATTCTATACGCAAAGTTTGTCGTTTTGCTTGACCTGTAAATTGTGTCCCCAAAAATGGAAATGAAAAAAAAAAAGAGTTATAATAATAATAATAAGAGAAAATTAATATTTGAATCATGGACTGTCACTTTTGTATTTAAATTCATTTTTTAAATATAATAATTTTATATCATGACAAGGCTTTGAACCTTCAGTCTGTCCAATGAGACAAGAAGAAACGACTCCGAACCTTTATGGTATCAACGTAATATGATGAAACGATGTCGCTTTTGTGATTACTATGATCTTTATACCTAGTATTTAATTGGTCCATTGTATTGTGAAACGGTTTAAAGTCTATTTATTGAATTAAAATATTATTTAGACGGGAGAGTCTTAAATTTCCTTTGAAAAAGGAAGAGTTTTAAAGTTTGTCTGAAAAAGTCCTTTTTTTAAAGAATTGTTTTAAGGTGATCTGATTAGGATTTTAAGACCTTTAATCAATCATTTTATCGAAAGTTTCTTATGGGTAAGTATTTAAAGATAGAAAATATGTAAAATATGTAAAATAGATTTATCAACTAATTTTTTAGTTTTTAAATCTTTTATTTTTTGAAAGATTAATCTTTTATGGGAAAAGAATCGTGTTCTATAAATTGAGAATATCCCTTACGAGGGAAAATCAATTTTAATTGCATGAATTGTCTATTTTGTAGGTACATCATCTTCGAATCACCTTTTTATAAGTTTATATTGACCATCATTTTCAGATCTATCTTTTATACGTTATATTGTCGATGTCTAAAAGGTTTTTATAATTTTGATAAAATAAAAATTGGGATATAAAAATAAAATTTAGAAATGTTAATTTTAATTCAAAGATTCATTTGTTTGTTCTAAATTGCCTTGAACGATATTATATTTAAAGTAAATATAATGTTATAAAGTGAGAAACATTGATTACTGATTTAAAATAGATATCATTATAGATTGAAGATGATGATGGGAGTAAATTAAATAAAGAAGCGTGAGGGGGCGTGACCGACCATTTCAATTAGATTGGAGAAGTAGTATCAAATCCATGGGGAGGTAATAGTAAGAAAATTCTAATTAATTTTAATTCAAAAGTGATAATGATTCACTCACTGGAAAGCACTTTTTATTTATTTATTTTTATCCAGGAAGAATTATGGGTAGACTGGAAAACACCTTTTTTGAGAGTACCCCAGTAAGTGCTAAATCTTAAGTCGGCTGATGAGTTGTTTTTAGAAATTTGTTATATATTTTAAGGGTTGAGCTAGTTGTAAAAAGCTAGTTTTAATATGAGAACGAGTTTTAAATTATTAGATAGTGATTTTATCTTTTAATTTATATAGATTAAAATTTTATTTAAGAAAATATAGATGCCCAAAAAATAAGATCGTAAATACAACGGTGTAAATTCGTTTTTATGTGAGGAAGCAGTTTTTAGTTGTGTTTAAAGAAATGTTAAAACCAATGTTTTTGTAAAGAAAACTAAAAAAATAATTTTTATAGGTAGTTTTTGTGAGTTGAACAAATCACGTTTCTTAGCTAAATTATTGATAGGTGATCTCATTTATTAGGACTGGTAAAATTTGATAAGACATGTGAATACGATAGGAACGTAACATGATATTTACGGGTTTGGGTTGAGTATATCGTGTTTGATTCATATTCCTGTTGATCCGCTCAACATGTTTAATAAATGAATTATATTCATGTTGACCTGTTTAATATGAATTTGATCCGAATTGATCATTTTAATTATTATATTAATTAATTACTTACTGTTAATATCATTATTTGGTTAAAAATAGATTTAATTATAATTCGTATTATTTTAAATAATAAAATTAACATCTTAAATTTAATAAGTTATTTTTTAAACATAAATGATTAATTATAATTCTTATTAACTTAAATAATCAATTAAAAATGCATGTCGTATTGAAACCACACTACTTATGGAAATAATAAATAAGTTGAGTTTGAGTTGTAAGAATTTTAAATATGACTCAGGTGATAAAAAATGGATTTAATAAATAAAATAAAAGGGTATAATTAATTTGGTTTGGGTTGCATCGCTTGATGGAAGCGGTGAAAATTTAAATGTTTGAATTTAAATTTTAAATCCATGTATATAAGGTCCTCTCCCTACCCATGAAGTTCTCTCTAAGACATAAATTTTTGCAATCGTAATTTGATGAGTCGGCCCGAAAGAAGGGGCAAAGGGATAGAAACAAATATTGATCCGGGTTAGTAACAATAAACTCTTGACACACTCATGATATGAATATCATGAAATCAAAGATCTTGTGTTCTAGGTTATTTATGAATGAATTGTAGAACCTAGAAAATTATTTATATTAATTTAATTTGTTTTACATTTGGTATCAGATCAAGATGTTTAGAGATTCATGATTTTCCTTGAATGAGTTTGATTGTTAGAAATTTAGCGGATAGCTTTATAGGTTTCAGAATGATATCTTACGTGTTTAAGCTGATGTGTTTCTATCATAATGATGATGTGGATATTATTGGGATTATGGGATTCACTGTCAGGAAGGAACGGTTTTTGAGTCGTCACCGACATATGATTGGATCATATTATGATTTTGTTTGATATGATCATATTGTTTACTTATTGATTTTATATTTGGTATCAAAGGAAGTATTTGACCTCTGCCTTGTTTCAAAAAAAAAAAAAAGGATATGCAGTTCGGGAAGGTTTGCTTATTAGTAGAATCTGTATCATGTTCGTGTGAAACATATTCGGTATATGTAGTTACATTTTGTTTCTATTTAAATCGTTGTGTAAGAGCATGTTAGAATAATGATTTTACTGTTCGTGGTATTCGATTTCTTTACGTTTTTTAATGTCATATGAATGACTTTTTGGCAGGAAGTGTTTTTGGATTCATTAAAGAAAATGCATTTATCCTTATGTGGACATCTAAATGTGTATTATGAGGATGTTGCAATTTTATTGATGATGGTTCGGATTAAAAAATAAAATTGGTTTTACCTGGAGGTAGCAAAGCGATTTCTAGAGGTTGAAGAAGACTTGAATGGGCGATGTTATTACTGAAGTATGGGTTTCTGTGAGGGCCCCTGGCTCAATGTGGATTGGGCTCGGCCTTTGAGACTAGTTTTATTATTATTATTACCAAAATTAATGAGATGATAGTGCTTGTTTGGTTTAGGGACACTATTCTACTAAAAATTGTTACACCTTTTAGACGTTCTAATTGTTTAAGGCTTGTGATGATAGGATCCCATCGAATAACGGTTTTTCGAGTGATGGTTTTCTTGTAAGAATTCGAGTTTGGTTTTTATATAACCTTCATCAAGAAATTTTATTCAATTTGATATTCAGAATTATTTGTTCATAGTCATCAAAATGGCCAGAATTTTAATGTTTTGAATATCATAATTATTTATATTATACAATTAGGCTTTCACTTATGAATGGTTTTGTTAGCCACCAAAGTGGTTGAACCATGAAGTTTATGTATATCAATTGTATAACATTATAATTGGTTACCCTAACATGAAATGCTTATAAATGAGATAATATAATGTCATATAGAATTTGATTAAATTGTTATGAATTAAAAGATCATTTCATTAAAGGTCTTTGTTATAACTAACTATTTGTATAAAATTATACATTATGGATAGTATTGGTTGAAAAATAAGGATTCAAGGCCCCTTTCGTCAAGCCCAAGAAGACGGCGCATCCAATGCAATGCCGGCCCCTCGGTACCGTAGCGAGAAGGCCCGACGCTAGGCTTTAAATACGATCTTGGACAAATTAGAAGGTCCATACCAAGCAAAGTTAAGATTAGGTTTTACTTGTGCGAGAAATAGAGCCAACCCTTAACAAGGCGTTATCCTACCGTCCGTCAAATCTATATCAATAAGGAAAGGAAAATAATAAAATATAAATGCCGAGTTAGATGCACTTGTGGGAAGGAAGATTATCGGATAAAGCTGTTCTTTCTAAATCCATTACCAAATCCGATATAGGTAACAAGAAAATCCCAACCAATGGGGCTGAGTCCTAATCGCGATGGCGGATTTGAGCATCTACTATAAATACATGACCACCCCATCGGTAAAAGGTAGGCACTCTTAGACGCCAATACTAAACAATCTAAGCAGTCTTTCTCTTCTCTCAGAAAGAAACTGACTTAAGCATCGGAGCGGCCACGGGCATAGCCCTCCAAACCCCAACTTCTTCTTGTTTTGCGGAGTCTTTACGACGAGGTTTGAATCGTGCAGCGAGTCATACTTGGCCAGACCGATCCAGGCCTTTGCATGAAGCCCACAAACAATCAGGGTCCAGCTGCTTGACCCCCACACCTCTAGCCCAGTTCCGGTTGAAAAAAGCATCATCAGATAGCTTTGTCAATATGATGCTAATTGACACTAATGGGATTTCGAGGTATTATTCATATAAATCTAAATGGAACTTATTATGTGAGATTTCTTTTAAAATCTCAAGTTCACATTATAGAAACACATTTGACATGTCTATGATTTATCATAATATATAAACTTTTGATATTTGCCATATTTGTAAGTCTCATTAAGTTTACTTTTGTACTTAAATATTTGATGATGGTTGTAATAATATTATGGTTTTCCAATAAAATCGTATTTAATTTTATTGATTTATCCGCGATATAATGTTTGTATGATAATTATATTATCATGTATGAGTACAAGACATTTATGGTATGCTAGTCATTAGAATGACTACACTGAAGGATTTGATAATCATATTTAATGATGTAAATATTGTTAATTGTAACTTTTGAAATTCGTTTAATGTAAAGTTCGCTAGTCACCAAAGTGGCCGAATTTGAATGTTCCATGAATTTCAAATTAAGGAATACATACTTATGCTATTCAATTACTTTCATTTCTTATGGATGTTTGAAACAAATTTAAGTACTTTGATGAGCAGTATATTGAATTTCATTAGTTATAAGATATTTAAGAATTTACTCAAAGGTAAACCTTCTTAACTATGCATAATGAACATTATGGATATATCTTATAATTTTGTTAGATTATATTTGTACATCCAAAGATTACAAGTTTAATTTTAACATGAACTATGGAGAATATCCATTATATTAAAGAAATATGTACTAAAAAAAACATCATAAAGGTATTATATACTACAATATCTACCGAAAGGAGAGTTGTAGTATTTGTATCGTTTTAAAATTATTTGTTTGAATCTAGTTATGGGATTTGCTTGCAGTTTATTCAACTTCTAATTTTATTAATGTTTCATGTTTGTTTATTACTTAATATGAGCCAAGTGGGAGAATTTTATAACTTCATTAAGTGGCTCATATCTTTATGATTGATTAATGTTTTTATGATTACATTTAAGAGACAAACTTATAGCTACCAAATAAGTTATATGAAAGTCGATTGAAGTTGATATATATTGCAATGTTGTTCATGATATCTTAAGCTTTATGATATCATAATGTTATTTGGACTTAAGAATACGTTATTTCCATTGAATAAATACAAAAGATCGGTGAGAGACAAATTGTTGATTATGTCTTGATAGTTATTAGTGAATTAAATTTTATTGCATTAATTTATGAAAATATCTTAAAAATTGTATGCTAAAGTATATAAAAGAGATAATATTATGTGATAGGATATCCTATATGAAGTAATGTAAATTGTAAGATTGTCTTATAAAAGTAAAAGTATATATTTAAAGGAATTTTGGGTTATCGAGATGGATTAAGAAGCATCATGATAGAAGAACCTTAATGATTCATGCATGCTTTTTTTATTTGCTCTTAGGTCAATTATGGTGAATGATAGTTGAAAGTTTATCTTTGTTATTTGTTCCTATTATTTGATGATTATAAAGGAACAATATTATGTAAGGTATAAGTATCTACTATCAAAATATGTGATATGATATAATATGTCATAAATTATGGATTATGGATTTGTGAAATATTATTTTAGGACTTGGATTTGTTGACTTTATGGCCAAGTTGCTAAAAGAGCGATTAAGTTTTCAATTCTCTTTCAGCAACAAATGCTTTATGATTGTGAGGATATAAGGTTTATATTTGTTGTTGTATGAGATAATTCGAGAAACAAGAGTGTTAAATTTATTTGATTATGTACATAACTTATGTTTTGAGACTTAATGATCAAAAGTAGTGTCACTAAGACAATAAATGCCATGTGAAATTATAGGTCTTGAGCACATTATAGTAATAGTCTCATGATGATTGTTTATTGAACACTCTGGAGCTCAATTATATGTTTTGAAATTTCATATATCATTTTGTATACATAATTGCATACATATGGATGTTAAAGGAAAGTCTTTGACAAGACATTATTGTGGACCTTACGTCACTTATAATTTCTGAGGTCATGTTAAAAGTGTGAAATTTAATTGTGAGTACATGGGGAAGGGACATATCGAAATAATGATGTACAACCATGCATGACTCTCATTAGTTTTATTCTTAGTGCTGACTTTATAATGGTACCAATCATGAATGAATGATAACAGTGTGTAATCGCATTATGATGAGTATATTTATTAAATCATAAATGTATCATCACACGAGTCAAGTGGGAGAATGTAAGAATTTTAGATATGACTCAGGTGATAAAAAGGGATTTAATAAATAAAATAAAAGGGAATAATTAATTTGGTTTTAGGTTTACGTCGACGATGGAGGCGGTGGAAATTTAAATGTTTGAATTTAAATTTTAAACCCATGTATATAAGGTCTCCTACCCATGAAGTTATCTGCGGGAATGAAATTTTTTACCATCATGCCATTGATAGTCGAGGGGCGAAAGAAGGGTAAAGAAGCAAATATTGATCAGGTTAATGCTTGATAAACTCTTGATACACTCATGATGTGAATATCATGAAATCAAAGATCTTGTGTTCTGGGTTATTTATGAATGAATTGTAGAACCCAGAAAATTATTTATATTAATTTAATTTGTTTTACATGGGTTAGTTAATTTTGACATATTTATTATTTATATTTGAAATATGATAAATATTGTGCGTCCAAATCTTTAACGTCACAAGCTTAGCTTATGGGCATAAATGGTTACCTATCATTTACATCAAATAGCATCTTGAAAAGCACTTGTCAGACAAAGGGCCCAAGTTTGGACGAATGAATGTAATCTCAATAAAATATAATTAATACAAATATATAATTTTCTAACTCTTTTATTTTGGTTATTGAAATTAGAAAAATGTTTTTTTGTCATATAACGGTTTGTGCAGTATGAGCAATTTTTTCAAACTCGTGGCAGGTTCTCGTCTCTATTATATATAAAAATTATTTTATTATATTTCTTATTTTTAATATATAATAATATTATTATTATCTTCTTAAAAATAAGTTATGAAAATTATTATATTTTGATTATTTGTTCAAATAAATAGGGTTGGGTTTGAGATATGGATGACATTTTCAAACCTCTATGACATTCCATTAGTAGTCCATTAATTATTTTTCTGAGCTCGATGTGGTGACAATTTCTCTCAAAATTTATTGACTTTTAGCTCTAATTACCAAAATAAATATTAATTACAAAAATAAGACTCTCCATTGCCTCACCTTTGAACATTGTTTTATTTTTTTATTTGTATTCCACTTTTATAGCCATTTATTGTTATAAGGATTATGATATTACAGTAATATCATAATTTATTACTAATATTTAAAATTTTATTAGGAATAGAAAAACCAAAATAATTAGTTTTTTTGGCATTTTCTTAGTGTTTTTTAAAATATTTTTTTATTAAAAAAATTAGATATTATAATATAAGAAAATCGCATTCTTTAGATCTAATCAAAACTCTCATCATGCTAATTAAATAAAAGCATATATATCTTTTAATTTTTATTTAAAAATTTAGATAAAATTAAAAGATTTAATTCTTTAGAAAGAACAAACCACTGATTATTTAATCCTATTAAATACTATTCAAAACAAAAGAATTATCTAACATTAAGTAAAAAACCAACCACCACCTTACTCTCTAAAAAAACCTTTATAAAAATATTTTTTAATCTTACCGATGATTACTTATAACATTAAAAACATCTCAAATTTGTTTAAAATACACAAGTTTTTACAATAAATATTGAAAAAATTATTTCTTGTTATAATGTTTTATTAAATGTGTTTTAAATATTACATAACTATTAAACATTTTAAATAATTTTATAAATTAATTAAAAATATGAAAAATATTGTTTCTAAAAACAGATGACAACCATTTTTCATATTTAAGTTATTGAATCAAGGAGACTCATTATTCTTTATTTTCTATTTTTAATTTTTACTATTAAATGCTAAAAATCCTTTTAATGAAAAATAAATTTCATGTTCAATCAAGAGGGCAAATCAAAAACTCATAGGTGGATGAAATTGTCGTGAAGAAATGGTAACACCACCGAAAGGAAATGGATTGATGGCAGGTGTTTGACTTAATGACTATTTGATGTGTTATTAATTAATTAATTAATTTATTTTTAAAAATAGACTACTTTGAAATGTTAAAAATAAAAACCAATGGTGTAAATGAAGTCAAATGTGCATGGATCAAGGTCCACACCCATCAACACTCTTATTGGGTCAATGTCACTTAGTGCAAGTTGCCTTTGTCTTTATTGGGTCAATGCCACCCAATAGAAGTTGCCAAGGTTTTTGAGTTTTGTAAAAAACTAATATAAATTTTTTTTAAAATTATTAAAATAATTTGAAAACGAAAATGTCTATACAATGATAAATAAAGTTACATTAAATCATATCATGTACTTAGTATTTGAAATTTTTTTAAGTTATGGCTTTGACTTTAAAAAAAAAAAAAATTCAAAGTTGTAGTCATTGACTCTGACTTTAACTTAAATTTTTTAAATTCTGACTTTTGATGATGTGTGTGCAACTTATGAATAAATCAATTACATCATTATTTTGAGTATTAGTTTGGTTTCAAATTATTTTGGTAATTTAAAAGAAAAATGGAAATTTTTGGGACAAAACTCAAGGTTTTTAGGATTTGACTGGTATTTGATATATTTTTTTGAACTTTTTATTAGATAATTAAACATACTCTTTTTTTTTATTTTTTTAATATTTTTTGAAAGCTAAACACAATCTAAAATTTTTTATTAGACAATTAAACATGAGAAAATAAATTTTCTTAACATTTTTTTTTTCTTAATATTTTTTAGAAACCAAACACAACCCTAATGCTTTTACCTCCTTGACTTATTTACAAGTCTTTATAGTATATTTACTTGTAGTGTTTTTATTTGAATCAATTTTAATTGAAGTGCTTTATCAGATAATCAATGTGAATGATTTGGACACATATTTGAAAAATGTGAATGAAATTAATAACTTCACTAAAATAAGAAAATTTTAGTGATGGTATTTTTTTATTCTTGTTATTAATTGTTATATGTTAAATGGGTTTGTGTAGTATGATTTTTTTTTTTCAAACTCGGGGTGGTTCTTGTCGTTATTATATATAAAAATTATTATTATTATATTTTTTATTTTTTATTTATAATAATAATAATAATATTATTATCTTCTTAAAAATAAATAATAAAAATTATAAAATTTTGATTATTTATAATACATTAATTTTAAATAAAACAGGTTGAAATTAGTTGAAATAAATAGGGATCGGATTGAGATATGGATGACACATTTTCAAGGCTCGATGACATTCCAATAATTAGCTAAACTTGTGCCGTAGTCATTACGATAGTAAATGAATTCCTAATTATTTTAATTTCAAGATAAGTAAAATGATCACTAATTATCAAATAAATATTAAATATACAGAAATTCTCCATTTGCCTTACCTGTGAACTTTTTTTTAAAATTTTTGGCTTATATTCAACTTTACATATTAGTGCCTAAAAATTATTTTAAAGAAAAGTTAACTATCAACAATGACATTTATTCATATTTCCTTTCCAGAAAAAAAAAAAAAAAAAGGGCTCAAATATGAAGCAAGCTTGTCCAACTTACTCTCTAGAAAAAAAATTTAAACAATGACATTTATTCATATTTCCTTTCCAGAAAAAAAAAAAAAAAAAGGGCTCAAATATGAAGCAAGCTTGTCCAACTTACTCTCTAGAAAAAAAATTTAAACATATTTTTTTTAATCTTATCAATTATTACTTATAACATTAAAAACATCTCAAATTTGTTACAAAAACACATGTTTTTACAGTAAAGTATTTGTTATAATGTTTTATTAAATGTTTTTCTATCTTACATAACCATTAAATGTTTTAAGAATTTATAAATTAATTAAAAATATGGAAATTATTGTTTCACAAAACACGAAAATCATTTTTCATATTTAAAGTGAATTAGATTTACAAAATTATTTTCAAATTTAAATTTATGAAACAAGAACTCATTATTCCTTATTTTCTATTTTTAATTTTTACTATTAAATGTTAGAAATATTTTTAATGAAAAATAAATGTCATGTCCATTCAAGAGGGCAAATCAAAACTTGTGGGAACATTGGAAGGACATGGGTTGATGGCAGGCATGGCTAGGGCTATTGACTTAATAGACTACTTTGAAATGTTCAAAACCAACTGCCATAAACCAAGTCAATGTGCATGGATCCAACCAAGGTCCACACCCACCCACCCACTAACACTCTTAATGGGTCAATGCCACTTAGTGAAAGTTGCCTAGGTCTTTATTGGGTCAATGCCACCCAATAAAGTTGCCTAGATTTTTAATATTTGTATTATTTTAGTTTTCTAATAAAGCCTTCCTAGTATTTTTACTTATTGTGTTTTTTATTTGAATCCCTTTTAATTGAAGTGTTTTCTCCGATGGGATAATCAACTTAAGAATTTGGACTCATGGCTGGAAAATGTGAATGAAATTTATAACTGTGTTTAGGTTTCTAAGAGTATAGAGTCATCCACAGGTTTAGCCCAGTTAATAGAATGTTTAAAGTTTAAAAAGACAGAACATCTAGGGAGGAGAGGGGTTGGGGTTCGATTTTAATGAAACGATTCTCTTATCATTATAATAAAAGTCTTTGTTATAAAAAGAGAAATTATGAGAATCTAATTCTAAGAGTCTCTAAGAGGCCAAAAGCTTGGCATTCTTGATGTTACTATACGAGGACAAAGTGCTTAGTTGTCAAAAAAAGATAGTATAGAGTCGAATTTCTAGGAGCCTCTAAGAAGTCAAAACGCTTGGCATTCTTGATGTTTGAAGTGTCAATCTTCTCTTTCATGAAGTCTACTTAAGGAGAGTAAGAGTCCATAATGGACATGTACAAAAGTTTAATTTTCCTTTGTTCCTTCTCCTTCGTATGGTGATAGAGCAAATGTATTTATGTTATACATTTTCCTTCTACATGCCCAAACGTAGAAAAGAAAGTAACTCAACGATTGGTGGTTTAATAAAAAAAAAAATCCTTTGGTCAATCAATTAATAAAATGTAATTTCTTAAAATTAAGACTATGATGGAAGGTGTATTTAATGAAAAACCCTAAAGGAATCGGTCATCTCTCAACCCATACATATAAGTTTCTCTCTATCAAATAAGGCTTGTTAAACCTAAACAAGTCAAGAGGGAGAAACACAATTCTTTAGTTAGAAATCAATTGCTCTTGTCATAGATCAAGATAGACTCTCTTGATTTATTATATGGTTGTGAAATTCATTTTGTTTTAAGATTTTTTACTATTATGGTTTATGCAATAGTAAGCTTTGATTTGCATAATTAGGAATGACCAAAATTAAAGCTTACACGTGGTATTAGAGTCATGGTTCAAAAACTTATGATTTTCATATAAAGGCTATTTTATGTTTCCCTGTTAGGATATTAAAAATTCAATGAGAACTTAATTTATTGATATATTTTTCGGCTACAACCTAAATACTTGGTTGATGTTTCATATTTGATTTATTTTTGAAGTCTTTATGGTGGTTCAAAGTATTGACTTGCAAAATAAAGCTTTCATTATTAATTATTTGGTTATAAATTTTACAAGAGTATTGATTGGTCCGGAAAGTCTTGTAATTCTTGTTATAGAATGATGAGATATTATATGAATTACAACTATTGTTTGTTGGACCATTAAAGTTTTTAATATGTTTAATTTGCTCATTCTCTTGTAAAAATTTTTACTTTATGAATTTTATTGGTGAGCATGTAGTATATATTAATGATTATGTGGTGTGTAACTCTCTAATATTATTGTGTTAAAACTTGTGACAATGAAAGTTTACTTTATAAATTTTGAGATGTACATAGTGTTTATTTTATGGATAACATATAAAATGAATGATTTTTCTCGATTCATGAAAATTGAATCAATATAAGAATCGGCTGCTTTTGGTTGAACCATAAGTATGATTTTATGTTACATTTTTTTAATCATTGATAGATATCCATATAAATGTGAATTGAGGAATATATATGTGTATATATAATTATTTTTTTATATGTTTTATGTTAATAATGTTGGGATTCCTCACAGGCATCACATGCCCAGACACAAAGGAAATACAAACAAAATCGGAAGCCCACTATAAAGACCAAATGATGTATTATATATGAAAATATGGCCAAGGGAGTGAAAGTGGTAAATACTCGAAAATTGATTTGAAACAAAAGTAAGTGTATTTAAAAATTGAAATGAAAAGTATTACCAACATTCAACCCCTTTTATGAGTCCATGGGTCATGTGTAATAAAGTGGACTCTAGGAATGGGATCTCATTACCCACGAGTTGGATGTTAACACCAATTGGAATTTGAATATTTCTAAGATTACAAGAGCTCTTCACTATTTAGGCTACCAAATAGGATGTGGAATAAAATCAATTTAACTGAAATAAAAGTTAATTTAAAACTAATCCTAAAATCTAGCAAACAAACAACTACTTAATTCTAAAATGTATGAAGAGAAGCACTAGGGATGGTGATAATCATTTAACAATAAATTTGCAATTTCCTTGAAAGCGTAACATTTGTGAGTAGAATGCTGGATTTGTCCAAGAGTAATGTAGTATAGTCTTGGATTCCTCCATATACTAAATATTTCACTAATTAGAGAACCATATTCCTTCCAGACTCATGGGTCTAATCAGTTACTTGTAGGATATAATCCTCTTTCTAAGAACTGGATATTTTTCCTAACCAGTACTTTACACCATTTTCTTAGGACTGAAGATTGCTTGCCTCCATAGACAGGATAATGCAAGCATTCTCCAATTCAATTGGTATCTTAGCCATCAAATCTAATAAAGTTATCTCTCTCATTGATTAGATCTATGCCAACACGGGATCAAGGTCATTATATTAGATTGAGGTGAGACTTCTAAACATTAAATTGATACATCATCCAACTAATCCTCACACTATGAGTAAATTAGTGATCTATCAAAGTAATCTTTCAGAGTTCATTAGTTTTATAATATTAGTCTAACATACCCTCAAGTAACTGCTACATACTCTCAGGAATCTCCATCTCTGTGTCACTCAGAGTAAGATACAACCATTTTTTGGGTACAAGTTACTAATATTAAGAACAGTTTATTATATGAACAATACCAATTATATAAAACCAGTCTTCAAACTCACAAAATAAACTGCAAATCTGAATGTTCAACAATTAATCCCCACCCCTAGAGGGTGTTTAATGTTCTATTACTAGATTCCAATTATCACCAATCAAACAACAAGTAAGAAAATGAAGAAAGAAATCAAGAGACAAAGAGTGAGAGAAAAATCTAGATTTGAGCTTCAATCTTTGTCTCAAGTAAATAAATTTGAATCTCTGAGTATAACACTGAAATCTCTTCAATACAAATAAAAATCTCCTCTAAAACTACTCTAAGATCTACTAAAAATCAAATCCCTAAGCTAAACTAAAAAAAATGGGTAGGTTTTAGAGAGAGAAACCATCCTGAGAGATTTTCTCTCTCCTCCTCCTTTTTTCTTAAAAAAAAAATCTAAAAAATTTGTATTTATAGTCCTCTGGTGAACATGGGCTTGAAAACAGGCCAGAATATAAATTTTCAGGATTTTCTGGTTTTTCCAGCATTTGAGTTGTGACATCAGTATTTTTGAGTCATGACATCAACAATGTCCGATATTGTTTATCATATGACTAGGAATAATTTAGATACTAACATAATTACACATGATAGAAATCTCATTATCATAATCCCATCATGATTTTTTTCATACTATGTTATGTATCATGGACTTCATTAATTGATTTAAGATCGATATCAATTCATACAATAAATGAATATTATATTAATGAAGATTCGTTTTGTTAATGAATATAAGTCGTACAATAAGTGGTAAAGGTGATTGCCTCTATAACAAATAATAGGTCTTGCATCTTGAATGGTGATACCTCGATTATATGTATTCATCATATAGATATATTTGATGACAGTTGATGTGATATATATGCACATGAATTATGATTTTGTGTCAATTGTTAGTTGTATTTTATTGCCACATAATTGTTGACTACTATTAATGTACACAGTGAATAACTTGAATTCTTTAAAGCTTTATATAGTGAATTTGATTCATTTATGAAAGAATCTCTTTCTGCATAATTTGGGGTCATAAACTTTAAGTGGATTATATCTTATGCCATGTAATAGTAATGACAACATGTGGATTATACCTTGGGCAAATTACTTCTTATTCTTGGTAATGGTATAGTTAAGGTTTTATGTGACTTAAAATTTTGTTTAATTTGATATTCATATTATGGATGTTTGCAATCACCAAAGTGATAAACTTTAATATGTTTTGAATATCAAATTATATAACCTTCGTCAAGAGTTTTATTCAATATGATATTCATATTATACTTGTTCATAGTCAACAAAATGACCTAATATTAATGTTTTGAATATTGAAATTATTTATATTATATAATTGAATTCACTTATGAATGATTCATTAGCTACCAAAGTTGTTGAACCTTAAAGTTTTATGTATATCCAATTGTATAATGTTATAATTGATTGCTTAGCGAGAAATTTTTATTAACAAGGTGATATAAAGTCAAATAGATTTTGACTAAATTGCCATGAATTAAGACCATTCATTGAAGGTCTTGTTATGGAAAGCTATTTATATGAATTATACATTATGGATATTATTGTCAATATAGTATAATTGACATATGATATTTAATTATTATTCACTTATAATTCTAAATGGAATCATTATGTAGAGATTTTCTTTTAAAATCTCAAGTTCTCGATATAACAACGCATTTGACAAAGTCCATAATTTGTCTTATTATGAGACTCTTATTTGTCCCTATTTATGAAGTCCCAATAAATTTCCTTAATTTTATGATAGTTGTGGTAATATTATGGGTTTTCAATAAAATTGTAAGTTTAATTTTATTGATTTATCACAACATAATGTTTGTATAATAATTATATTATCATGTGGGAGTATATGCATTTATGGTAAGTTAGTCATCATAATGACTATACTAAAGGGTTTGATGATCACCTTTAACGATGTAAGATATTGTTTTGCTGCAATATTTTGAAATTCATATAATGTAAAGTTTGTTCGTCACCAAAGTAGCCGAACTTGAATGTTCCATGAATTTCAACTTGATGAATATGTAAAATAATGTTTACTCCAATAATTTGAAATTCGTATAATGTATAGTTTGTTAGTCACAAAAATGGTTGAACTTGAACATTTCATGAATTTCAAAATAAAAAAAAATATACATATGCTTGCAACATGTAAGTACTTGATTAATAGGTATGCGAGTTCATAGTTACAAGATATTTAAGAATTTACCCAAAGGTAAACTAACCATCTTATAAAGTAGATATGATGAGATAGATATTATAGTTTTGTTAGACTATATTTGTACATCTAAAGATTACAAGTGTAGTTTTAACGTAAACTATGAAAAATATAGTAAAAGAAATATGTACTAAAAGCATAATGAAGCCTATATGTTATTGCAACATCTACCTGGGTTTGAGAGTCGTGGTATATATGTATTTGTCTTGAAATTATTATGCCTAGAATCGATTATGATATTGCTTGTACTTATTAGGTTTAATCATGAATGCATGATATCTATGTTACATTATTTTCCTTAGATTTGCTAATTATTTAGTAATATTAAGTTTATTATTGTTCATCGAAATAAAAATTATCCTTTCATTGGGGACTAACCACTATCATCCTAAAATTCGATGATATGTAAGATACGAGTCCTTAAATAATGGTAGACTTGCAAGACTAAAGATAATAGGAATGATGGATAAAAGATCAAACATCTTGTTTCAGTATAGACTACTTCAAGAAATAAGTGTGATATAGTTGAATTGATAATCGTATTTCATCAAAAAGCGAGCAAGACTAACATATGAAAATTCCTTCGTCTCGTGGAAGATAAGATTTAAAGGGTGAACTTGAAGATATGTTTATACCCAAGGCCTATAAGAGATATGAATGTTAAATTAAAGAGGGGCTCCCATGAAATTAATAAGAACCATAAAAGAAAATTCGAATGATCGGTGCATCACTGTATTGAAAATTTATGGATAATTAAAGGATTACCCAAAAAGCAAAAGAGGGTCTCAAGTACCGTTTGCAAGTCGCTTATTCAAAGAACACATGAATAGTTAATTTTGTTGTTCTTTAGTAATTCTTGTCATATTTATTACGCTTCCTTTAAAAGGATTGGTTTTGGTCAACAATGATTTAGTTCTAATATGATGAGAAGTATTTATGTTCAAAATACCTTAATATAATGCTTTATTTAATGTTGAAATTTATATGCTTTATTGATTAGTGCCCAAAAAGTGCTATTTTGAACCCTATATTAGATAGGTTTTGAGTGCTTTGTGCACTAATCATGTCATTTATGCCAATTGAAGTGTTCAAGTTCCTCTTAGTTTCACTTATGCCGCTTAGAGGTTGGCCTAGCTCACAGGTGTTTCATGGGATTGAGTTCGATATCGGCATATACGATGCATCATGAAGATTGAAAACCCACCTGTCAACCATCAATCTATACCAAAAATCAAATAGTGAGAATGAAGGCAAAGTGAAGAAAATCGCAATGCGTAGAGGAGTAGGAGGCACAATGCAAGAAGATCGCACCTGTGTGGAATTTCTAAGATTATGGTATTTACTGGGATTGTTTTCAAAATAATCACAGCTTAAAATTTCGCAATCCTAAAAGAAATTTGCGGAATTTTCATGATTCGTAGATTTGCCACACCATCTTGTGTTAAATTTTGCATTTTCATATTTCATTAAGACTATAAGCTAGCGAAATTTATTATAATTTCATTAGCTTAGCGAAATTACAATACAGCGAAATTTGTTACGCATTCGTGATTTCACTATTAGCTACTAAATTTTCGCTACCAGCGAAACTGATATGTCTGTTTCTAAATTCACCCACTTGTCATACTTTTTGTACTACTTAATGCAAACCGACTCAATTTTGGTGCATACTGTCCTTAAATTAGCCACAAAATGTGCCAGTTTTTATCAGAGTTTGATATAAATGGTGGCCTATATAAAACCCCATAGTTTTTTAACAAAAAAGGAAGAAATTGAGAGAAATCTTTGGGGGCACATTTTCATTTTTATGTAAATATCTTCCAACTCAAGCTTAGGCTTTGCTTTTCTCTTCTCTCTCCTCTTCTTCCATTTTCAGCGCTAAACACTTCTCTTGAGGATGACAACTCAAGAGATGCTTGGCTGCTCTTCTTTGAAGAGGAATGTAGCTAGCTTGGTTGTAAGCATGTGCTTGTCCTCATAAAGCCGAATGCTACGTAATCGTATTTATGGCTCCCATCTTCTCAAACTAAAGGTTGAATATCATTTAATGTCACACTGGGGCTAATACTACCATGTTTAAAGATTACAAGCAGATACTTATCATGGGATGCACCTGTGGTTTTTTACGGTCTTGTCAGCCACCGAAATGATGTCAATTGTTAAAGGTTTTAAACCCCAGTGTAAGGGGGCTATAGATGCATGTTACTCCTAGGTTTACCCAAATAGAGGATTCTAGGGTTAGGCTTCATGAAGTTAAAACAAAGATCCTAAGTATGGTCGACTATAGGTTTCTTGTCATAATGCGAGGATAAAAACCCGAGGAGCCAATTTTCGTTTGCCCTATATTATCAAGTTAGTGACCCAAATCTTCAAAGCTACCTTTCACACATCACTTTCTGGGCCTTACATAAAGATTCAGCTAAACTACTCACCGTTTTTAAAACAACTAAAGTCCGTAAAACAAAAGCCTTACCTTTTACAATTTATGCAAATCATTCCTAGGATGAAAAACCCATCCTCGTGTTCAACCCTTAGATCTACTATACTCCGTAGTGAGCTTGACTAGCCATAGAGGAGGAACTTAGGCAGAATTTTGTTGATTCACCACTTTCATCGCGGCACGAATCAAACACTGTGGGATGCAGCCAAACCATCATAACATTGTTGAAGTGTACTGATCAACATCAAGTAGAAGGTAACCTTTAACCTTTTTGTAACCCAATTGCAGAACCGCCGCCATCACTTCAGAGGACTCAGACCGTTTTGCTTTCTTGTCCGGGCCAATTTTTGTTACGAAGCGACTCAACCTTGCAAGCTTTGTTGGTACTCTTTATGGTCTCATAAATTTTTGTAACAGAGGTTCAGTTGATAGAGAC
Organism: Tetrastigma voinierianum; assembly: GCA_016808115.1. Taxonomy (NCBI): domain Eukaryota; kingdom Viridiplantae; phylum Streptophyta; class Magnoliopsida; order Vitales; family Vitaceae; genus Tetrastigma; species Tetrastigma voinierianum. The sequence continues at coordinate 11,144 of JAEQBH010008042.1, read as the reverse complement.
ACACTTCCACAGTAGACTACATAGAATCAAGATACAACTCCAATCCTGTTGAAGTCTGTACATCGATACCATGGATCCACCGTCGAAGAACAGCAGAGTCGCATGGGCCCCTAATGAATCCAATCGCTATAACCATGAGGATCACATCCACCCTCCTAGGTTGGGGTGTCCCTCCGCATCATACTCCATTAAAGATGGTGCGAGGCCCATTGGTACCCTCATTCTGATTACTTCATGGTATGGAAAATGAAAACTATACACTGTTATTAGGGGACTTATGAAGTATGTACTACCTTATATAGTGCCATCGATGACATGGATTTGCTTTTAAGCTGGGTATTTCTTAACGACCCTAAAGGACAAGGCCAAGGCCAAGATTTGGTATTGTTCACCGAGGTCAGGGAAACCATAAGAAATTGGCTGAGCTGCATGCAAAGAATCTTAAAGAAATCTTTTCAAGGTTTATAAGACCAACAACGAAGAGACAAATTACACCTTTAAATAAGACGGCAGGTTTTATCGTTGTCGGGAGAGATTTATGGAGACCATCGCCGCACGCCCACATCAAGGGCCTTTGATACATGGATGTCAGAACCACTTATGGTGGTATGTCTCCGCCAAGTGAAACAATTGCTGAAACTAATGTGTGGGGTAAACTTTGAGTAAACATCCTGATGGAAGCTGTGGATTTTTTTAACTAGCGCATCAAAACCCAAAGTTTGGGATGAACCTACCTAGGAAGTTAGAAAAGATTAAGGCTATCAGCCACTCAAAGGGGGGAGACAAGTACACATTCCTAAGACACAGAGATGAAAGTTTAAATTGGACCGCTTAACTCAAAGATCGATGATCCGAAATGAAAATCAAACATGAAATGCAACAAGAAATGAGTTATCTTCATCCCAATTTTCGTCACCACCAAATACCACTCGAGGAACATTGTCATATATGCCTATGCCATAAAATCAAAATGAACCACCCAGAGCTCCATATGGTAAATACCAATAACCCTAATTGAGAAATTGTCCAAGCCCCAACAAGGAAATCCAAACCCCTTGCATACACCCTCCAAAGAGTACAATTGTTAGCTTGTCCCACTCTTCAGAACCACAAACTAATTCTCCATCCTGCATCTCCCCGGAACAAGCCATTTTAAATTTGAGAAGGTGGTGGGTAATTTTGTGGAAGAATAAAAAGGGACTGGGGTCGCACAATTGGCACAAAGGATCTGACACTGTAGAAAGCACCCCGAATAAAAGAATGGGAGCAATGAGAGCACCTAAACCAAAAAATTGATAACCCACAAGATTCAATCACCAAGATCAAGTTGCCGGAGGCATAAGAAAGATGGGCGGTTCCTTCCCAAACAAAGGCTAAACCCAAAGGAATCCATGAGGTAGGATCATCCAACAATTCAGAATGGATGAGGCGAAGTGCCGTTATAATCACCCGAGGAGCTGAAAAGAGGTGGCCGATCAACCCATGCCAAAGCCTCCGCTGAAGAATCCAAAGTGTGGAGAAGAATTGCAAATTGGCATATTCTCCTAAAGGAGGATTCAATGAAATACCGTGATACCACCTCCACCATTTCCACGTGCGCCTAGAGGTAAGAAGAAGGCATCTCGCCAGCGTACTTAGAGGTTCCTTGCGCTTAAGGTTAACATACTCCTCTTTCGATGACAATCAAACAAAGTCCGCCTATGTAAAAATTTTTTTTAAAGATCTTCAGACAACAAGAAGCGGATTAGGTATCGAGAAAGTGTTGGCATTTACCGAATGTCGTGGAAGGTTATAATCCAAAGCAAGAATCCAGCCAAATACAAGGGATCCAGATCTCCCAATTCCCTTGTGAATATCGGGTGGGACTTGTATAGGACAAATCCTGTACTCGGGACCAGAGCCGCGTGAACTCATCGGCCGATCAGGTACAAGCAAATAGGTTTTCGGGTGAACTTAAACCTACCAATATCACACTATCATTGGCCGGGAGCAGATTTGAAGATCCCTAAGGAGTAGTCGAGGATGTCTTAGTGAGTACAGACAAATTTACTACCCAAAGAGGATTTTGTAGTGCTCGACACCGCAGCCATTTTGCAAATGAACCCACTCATGCCAATAACATCCCGGAAGACTATTTGCCACCGCCAATGCAATCAACATCGCGAATGAGTCATGCAACTCACGCTTGGTAACATGAAGGCTGGAGTTGAAAATATATTTCTACTAACAACAACAAAATTAATGGAAACTAAAAAATCAATGCAGGTCAGATGTGCCTGGGTGTCGTGGATGCAGTGGAAGCCGAATGAACTCGGTTCATGGAGAGTAGCCAACCCAGTAGCTGTGTGTCAGAGTATTGCCATCAATAGCCGTAGGGGCAATTGATCAACTAATCCATCAATGAGGACCAAGTCACCAATGGGAAGTCCAACACCGCTGAGCGCCAAAGCCACGCCGGGCTGAGGGAGGATCATTCTCGACCCTCCTTGAGTAAATTCTTGAAATTGAACCGGGTTCTAAGCAGCCAAACCGAATTGCGCTCAGTCAATTTTTACTTTTGTTTTGTAATTTAGTCAATTTTAATACCTTCTATTATTAGATGTGTCATGCCAATTTTTCGATGTGTCATAAAGAAGAAAATAAAGAAGTCACAATTCACCACCACCACAAAGAAGCGAGGTGGTTAGGTTTCTTATGTTTTTGTATAGTTATCTGTTTTATCAACCCGCCTACCACCTGATTAGATTCATGTATTAGCCATGAGGCGTGATATTTTTGAAGTGTTTAGCTTTGGTATGCATGTACTAGCCATTTTCGCTATATCAAAACTATTCGGGTGAGGAGTATATACACACTGTACATACTTTGTGGCTCCATCTTAAGTAGTAATCGCTTTTTGTCTTCATAATTGGACAATTGAATTGCTTCAATTGAACAATTGAATCAAGCCTCAATTTGGACAAATTGAATTGGCTTGAATCGGTAACAATTGAACTGCCTTTAAATGGAAAATTTGAACTCTGTCATTACCTTAGTAAAAGAACAAATTCCATGGAGTCAATTTTTTTTTGTCAACAGTTCCAAGATGCTCAACTTGGAACATTTCTCCCTTATGCTAATTCACACACCGCACACCGTGATTAAATCCAATAGTCGTGAATTTGTATACTTCCTTTCACTTTCAGATACCATTTAGGTATGTTAAGTAACCGAGGATAGGCTCAGGAGCCGTCACGTGATTTGAAGACCAATGTTGTCTTCCAAAAAAAAAAAAAAAATCTAAAAAGGAAAAAATAAAAAGAAAAGAAGAAAAGAAAATAAAGTCGCGAAGTTTTACCTTAAAACCCGGAAAACGTCCAGGGGTATGGCGAAGTTTCCTTTGGAAACTGGCGCCCTAAGCTCCCCTGAATTGGTCGGGAGCCATCGACGAAGTGTTCGCTACACGGGTGGATGTAGAGTCTAACGATTTGTAGGTGCTTGATTTTTGAAGTCAGACAGAGTCCGGGGTGAAGCCTGTAGAGTTTGTGGTCATTGATCCTTTTGGCTTGATGCCCTAAACCCGTAATTGCTGGGAGTCACCTATGGGACCCTCGCTACACCCGACTTTGGTGAAGCTTGTGATTTTAAAGTTAATTGCACCCACATTGTAGAGTGTTGAATAAAGAAAGAAGAGAGTAACTAGCCCTTCATCTAGGTTGTCTAACAACTTAAGGCCAAGTTTCTGCTAGGTCAGAGGACAAATTTTGCAATTTATCGCTTTAACTTCAAGTTATATAAAGAACCATTAGACTTAGGTGGAAATTCAAGTTGAGTAAATCATGGAACCAATATTGACCTGAATTAATCTTGTATGGTTTTGGTTCTTTCATACCGGTTTTCAAACTTGAGTCAATTTTCGCTTAAAGGTACGTTTATATGTAAACATAAAACCTTTGAGCACTTTAAAAATCACCATGCATCTCCCTTTTTGTTTTTGGTATCGTTAAGTGACCAGCAACTTTCTGTCAGGCGATTAGTGCCCAAAAAGTTATTGAACCCTATATTGTGATAGGTTTTTGAGTGCTTTAAGCACCAATCATGTCATTTGCGCTTACATTGAAGTGTTCAAGTCTTTCTTAGTTTCTAATTTATGCCGCGAGGTTATTTTTATTGTTTTGCGTGCTTCGGGCGCATTCTCGTAAGTCTCGACATCAGACATATGATGAATCATGAAGATTTGAAACCCCAATTGTCAAACCCACATCAATCATACCAAAATCAAAGAGAAATGAAGGCAAAGTGAAGAAAATCAATGCAAGAGGAGTAGGAGGCAAATGCCAAGAAGATCAAGAATTCTGTGAATTTCTAAGATTGGCGAAGCTCACGATTATAAAATTTCGCGAATCAGCGGAAGAAAAAATTTCGCCGCGAATCCCAATGAAATCAGAATTTTCGGCTAGACCCGTGATTTTCGCCAAGCAATTACTTATTCCTAGCGAATTTTATTTTCGCTTACTCACAAGAATTTTCGCGGTTGAATAAATTTCGCTATTAATAAAATTGCAATGCCCACAGCTTAAATTTCCTGCTGCTATTCTCTTGTAGATTTCGCTAAGATAAAATTTTCAGTTAATAGCTAAATTGGATGATGTTTAGCGAAATTTACCACTTGGCATACTTTTGTAATTAATGCAAACCACTTCAATTTTGGTGTATTACTCTCTTTGTCCCTTAAATAGCCATAAAATAAGAGCTCTATTAGAGCCACATAAATGGTGGTCATATAACCTCTATAGTTTTGTAATGCAAAAAGGAAGAAATTGAGAGAAATCTTTGGGCACATTTTCATTTTTATGTAAATATCTTCAAAGAACCCTAGGTTTTGCTTTTCTCTCTTCTCTCTCCTCTTTCTTATTTTCTAGGGCCGCCAAACACCCCTTTGAGGATGACAACCCAAGAGATGTCACAGTCCCTTTCTTGAAGAGGAAGGTAGCTTAGCTCTGGTCATGCAGCTTACAGGCCATTCCCATGTGGTTGAATGCTGTGCACCGTATTTATGGCTCCCATCTTCAAACTAGGGTTGAATATCATTTAATGTCATTAATTTCCATTAATACTTACCATGCTTTGACAAATGTATACTTATTGCTAGATACCTCCGTGGTTTTAGATGGTCTTTAAATTTGAGCCAACGAAATGATGTCAATATTGTGGTTTTAAAACCGAAAGTATGATGATGTTACCCGTGTTGGACTCAAATAGGAGGATTCTGTTAGGTTAGGTTTAAGTAGTTAAACAAAGATCCGGTTATGGCTTGACCATAGGTTGCTTGGTCATAACAGGATAAAACCCAGGACAATTTGTTTGCCTATATTATCAAGTTAGGCACTCCAAAATCAAAGTTACCTTTCACACATCACTTTCGCCTTTGCGCTTATTCAGCTTTCAAACTACTTCACCTGTTTTTTGAAACAATCCAAAGTCCAAAACAAAAGCCCTTCATACCCTTTTTTTGGTGACTTATGCAAATCTCATTCCTAGGATGAAACCCATCCCCGTGTTCACCCTTGGGGACACTATACCGCAAAGAGTTTCACTACTGCAAAGAGGAGGAAACTTAGGTATAAATTTTGTTGATTCAAATGCCACCCATCGTGGGCAATGGTCATTTATGTTTTTACTCATTATGTTTAGCACGTATTACACTCTATGGATCAAACCTGTTATGGTTTACACATACGATGTTTATATGGAAGCTACGAAGTTAGTTATAGTCACTAAATTCTTGTTCACTTGATACTTATGTTATATCGCAAGTAATTGGTGGATGTAATCGTGAATGTTACTTAGGGGGGGAAGTGGTAGACAAGTATTTGTAAATTAGCTTAAACAATCAAAACCAAAAGCACTGCAATTGATAATTAAAACCTATAACATGTGGTTCATTAAGAACGTGTTTACATGAGCTGGAGTTGGATGATTGTCAAAGAAATATAAATATAATGCTGGAGAATTTTATATCTTGTTAAGTGGCTTTTATTTATGATTTGAGTAACGTTTTTACAGTAATTTTAAGTTTAAGAGACAAACTTGTATAGTTATTCATTTATTTATTATTATTTATTTATTTATTTTTATCATTGAGCAATGTTATGATTGTTATGATAACTTCCATAGTTTACCAAATAAAGTTAATGAAAGCTCAATCAAGTCGACATACATATTGCAATGTTTCTTCTCATGAAACCTTAGCTTTTGTGATATCATAATGTTATTTTGATTTAAGAACACCATTAATACTATCTTTAGTCGAGGAATCCAAAAGATTAGTGAAGACAAATTCTAATTGTGTTCGATATCATTAGTGAATTTATATTTATCAAAGATAAGATATGAAATAAGATCTCAAAATTGTATTTTGATTCACCCACTAGTGATAGGTTCAAATGTATCAAAAATTTATAAATTATTTGAACCCTGATTCTACCCAACGCAGTAACTAGTGGCTGCATGCAGTAGGAAAGTGCAAAGTGGCTTAGGCCGCCTCTGAAGGTCTTCTACTTATTCATACCAGTTTACTGCTTGTGAAACTCTTCAAAGTAAGTTAGATTTTTAGAGGAAAAGGATTTCTTTGATTGAAAACAAATTTTATTATATAACAGGCTTAGTTCTCACCCAAGCCAACACAAGATGGTTCCAAGGAGTGCTCTGGGTGTCCCTTGATGATATATGATGAAGAACAACAAGTTCCAGGAGCAAAGAGAGAGACCCATACCCAACATGATGCTCCGCAGGCTTTCATCTTGTCTTTTCAATAAACTAAACAAGAGACAATCTCTGAGCTGCATTTAGAGGAAGGACTCAACAAATCAATCCAATATCCCGGTTAGACTGGGCTAAGCATCAAGAAAGACAAGGCTCCACAACGATGAAAACTCCTTCAACGATCACACTGGGAGTCACGGATCAGCTGAAGTTTCGTCTCAACCCTTGGGAGCTCCTTGACTTGTTCCTGCACGCTCAAGCGAAGACGCACACTCGTTCACTTCCCGCTAGACCAAACATACGACTCTTAGATTCCATCACATGGCAAGCTCGCCCACCTAACCCCGAGATTGGCAACCACCACCATGGTCGTGAGATGGAAGCCATGGGTGAAGAAAACAAAGAAATTTTGTGTGCAAAAAAAGGAGAAAATAGAGAATGTAGGGAAAAATGAAGAAACAAATTCTATTGAAATAAAACTCTCTCCAAATTTGTACACTATTTTTTTTTATCAATCATCCTCGTATATAGGATGTTTTATACGTTAGTCTAATTAGGTAGGTGGATTCAATCTCCCAACTAAAATGACATAAAGAGACGTGGGAATCAAATAGGTAGAAACTCAAATGCAAAGATAGAGAAATTTTGCACTCCTCAAAGTCAGAGGGTGCGACATCAAAATCATTTTCGCTTCTCGGGGTTTCAGTGCACCCTTTTCTGTCCAACCTGATTGTGATCCAACCTGGCTCTGCAGATGCCTACGACCATTTATTTACCTTTTCTATTAAATTTTATTTTTCTAAAATGTCGCACCCGAATCCCCCGCCTCGATCCGAAGGGCTTTAATCCTAACTGAGTCTGCTTACTCCAATCGTTACTTATCTTATCAAAACGTTATATTTATGTTATTTCCTTTGAGTTTTCATAATTACCTAAGCATTTTCAAAATGATATACAAAACAAGAGTTCGTAGTTCAAACTGTTTCACAAAATGCTTCATTCAAAGCAAATGGCAGTATATGACGGGGTATAAGATACTTATATGCCGAATTTTCTCTATGGACTCGCATTTCTTGATCTTAGCTTTCTTCTTCTTGTTTACTTGAACCCATACAGATAGATAAAAAACCTATGTCTACATTCATGCTAGCTATTTCTGGGCAGGCAATATATTCCAATTTTCGCCAATAGATATGTATTTTATCATGTGAAACCAAGGTTCTTAGTGTATCAAAACTCACTATGCTTATTCATTTTCATATGCTTTCACTTTTGCATAAATCACACTATGTCAAATATGCACTCCACATGCTTTCAATTTACTTAAATTCAAATCATGAGATTCAAAGAATATAGCATCCCAAGGATGTATTTTTAGTTTTACAAATTTATTTACACTCATCAAGTCTTCATATCTACATTTTGCTCCATACAACTCCATTCATGATGGATTCTACTTCAATGAATCGCCTTTGTATCATTTTGGTGAATGTGTTTACACATTTAACAATTTCTGCCCCATCATGATGGATGTTGATTGGTGCACCCCGCAATCAAGGGTCACTTATAAATGCCATACTAACAGACGATGCCGATTGGTGCATCCCTGGCGGACATTTTTCAATGCTACACCTATGATGACGCTGACAGCATCCCCTTCCGCCATGGATATCGGACAATTTTGTTGCTTCATGACGCATTCAAGCAGAATCCCGCCATGTTATCGTCGAGATATCGATCTTAATTCTCAACGAAGATGTCAAGAATTGACCACCTGTTAACAATTGGTCAATTCACCAGCATAAATTAATCGCCAAACATTTCAATTATCATTTTCAACCATATGCACCATCATTCTTAAGATATAATTATCTAGTTAAGCTCATTTCATGATTATTTAGTATTCATCAAATAATGTGAAATATGGGTGTAGGTAAGTGAACAAACCAAATGCTCATTCTTGTTTCCGTCCCGATCTCTGGCCCCAGGTTAGTAGATTCCTCACCCGTCCTTGAAACACAAACAATAATTATGCCACTTTAGGTGGATAAACATTTATTTATATATTTTTAGGACCACGACAATCTTGTTAATCCGCCTCGGGTTAAGACACTAAGTCCGCCTAAAGATTCGCCTTCCACACTCCTGCTGAAGGTACAGATGTTTATTTAGCGCATCCTTATTTCCAATCCCCATTAATCATTTAGGTCCTAAACTATCGGTGTAAAATGAATACTTATCTGAAATAAAATCCAAAAATTTGTTCATTGTGAATAGACACGCCATACAGAAGTAAAGCACGATAGTGTGAATCTGGGAGGGAAAATATTTTGGCACCTCGCCTCGGCGATGATAGGGCAATTTACGCTATACAGCTGGGTTCCCTACGTCATGGTAGATCAGTTTGCTCAGTTTTTCCTTTGCGATCAAAAATCACTAAAATCTCAAAACAAATCATTGGAATCAATTCAATAATATTCTTCTAAAGTCATCCAAACCAAATCCATGAGCAAACCTATGGATGATTTACAGGGCTTTTCTAACTCCAAACATCATTTAAAGAAATCTGTGTATTGTCTACCTTGAAAATCTGCACTTAAGCCCTAGCCTTTTTCTTTTCCTTTCTCAATTACTTTTCAAAATCTGCCAAAAATGGAAGATCTCCCCACCAAAAAACTACTTCCTTCCAAAACCTTTCTAGTTTTCCTCTTTCTTCTTGTTTCCTCAAAAACTTTTGCTCAAATGGGAGCCCTTAGACCACTTCTTTTGGTCTTTTTAAGCCTTTATTTCCTTAAAGCCTTGTTTGCTACACAATAAATTCTATTTCTCATTTGGAATTTAACTCTTCATTTCTACTTTCATTTATTTATTTAATTAACCTGCATTTAAGCTCATTCTCTATTAGACCCTTATAGGTCCCTATTTACAAATTTCCATTTTGGCCCTTCTTCTAAATCTCAAGTTATTTTTGGGTCTAATAAATTTAATCACTTTAGTATATAAATATCGAATCAAATGCTCACATATTCATTTCACTTTTTCTTCATCTCATGTTAATAATTTATTAGTTTTCATCAAGTTTGGGTCTAATTTTATAATTTTAATATATAATAAAATTATTATAAAAATTATGTGGTATTTTGGGGCATTATATTTAGAAAAGTAAATTTTGCATTCGCACTTGTAGGTGCAAACACCTGAAAACCAATTTCCCTTTCATCTCTAAGTTTGTTGAGAGAAATGCCTTACTGTTTGTGCGAAATCCAAATGTGGGGTCGCTTCTGGCTCCATATCTCATCGAATCAGTGCTTCCCAAGGATTCAATCTTAATTAAATCTGTCCTAAGCTTCAATGCTTAGATCCAGATCCCAAAGTGTTCTACATTATATCCTATTAACTAAGTATTTTCGAAGATACTTGGGCATGGTATTATTATGTCTCAGGAAAGATCGCTTAAGGCTCTGTGACTTAAAGAATTATAAAATCAAATAACTATGAATAATTAGTATCAAAAGTGTTAAGAAAAATGCAGTTTTTATATGGGAAAATGTCTAATTTGAGCCATTATCGTTATGTTAAAGTATATAGAAAGAGACACATATGTGATGTAATCCTACATGAAATATGTGAATTTGTTAAATTGTCTCATAAAGGCATATGTTTAAAAGGAGTAAGGAGATATTGAACAGATCTAGATAATATTATGTGATGAGATATTTTTGAAGTTACCTAACATGGGATTTGTTTCCATAAAGCATAAAATATAAGGACCCCAATTTGAATAGAGTAAAAGTATTATGATAGAGGAAAACCCACTGATCTAAGTGCTTTCTAAGGTACTCTAAGATTTAGCGAAAGCATTGAATGATATTTGAAAATTTACATTTGTTATTTGTTCCACAATTAATAATTATACAAAGGAAGAATATTATGTAAATGCATAAATATCTACTATCAAAGTATGAATTGTGATATGATATGTCATAAATTATGTGATTATGGTTGTGGAATATTATTTTAGTAGGACTCTGACTCATAGACTTGGTGACTAAGTCGCTGTGCTGAAATAGGTTCCATTACTTTCTCTTCTTCAACAACAAATATCATGGATTAATGAGGACATAGTGTTAGTTATTTGTTATTGTACATGAGATAATTCAGAACAAGAATGTTAAATTTATTAATTATGTACAAACTTATATTTGGAAACCTTAATGATGAAGTTATGAGTTTGAGACTCCATTATAACAATATGAAGTCAGATTGTTTATTGAACACCCTAAAGCTCAATTATAAGGCAGAGTGATATTTCCTTATTATCCGGTTTTTTGTATACATAACTACATAATGTGAATGCTTAAAAGGAAAGTTTTGACAAAACACATTATTGTTGGATTGTT